>JACXGM010016106.1:8884-20863 GCA_016801145.1 Umbra pygmaea
GATGCAGCCAAGAGGCCCATGATCATTCTGGATGAACTGCAGAGATCTACAGCTGAGGTGGGCGAGTCTGGCCATAGAATAACAATCAGTTGTATACTGCACAAATCTGGCCTTTATGGAAGAGTGGCAAGAAGAAAGCCATTTCTGAAAGATATCCATAAAAAGTGTCGTTTAAAGTTTGCCACAAGCCACCTGGGAGACACACCAAACATGTGAAAAAAGGTGCTCTGGTCAGGTGAAACCAAAATGGATCTTTTTGGCAACAATGCAAACCGTTATGTTTGGCTTAAAAGCAACACAGCTCATCACTCTGAACACACCATCCCCACTGTCAAACATGGTGGTCGCAGCATCATGGTTTGGGCCTGCTTCTCTTCAGCAGGGACAGGGAAGATGGTTAAATTGATGGGAAGATGGATGGAGCCAAATAGAGGACCATTCTGGAAGACCTGAGACTGGGATGGAGATTTGTCTTCCAACAAGACAATTATCCAAAACATAAAGCAAAATCTAAAATGGAATGGTTCACAAATAAACATATCCAGGTGTTAGAATGGCCTAGTCAAAGTCCAGACCTGAATCCAATCAAGAATCTGTGGAAAGAACTGAAAACTGCTGTTCACAAACGCTCTCCATCCAACCTCACTGAGCTCGAGCTGTTTTTCAGTCTCTCGATGTGTAAAACTGATAGAGAAATACCCTAAGTGACTTACAGCTGTAATCGCAGCAAAAGGAGGCGCTACAAAGTATTAACTTAAGGGGGCTGAATAATTGTGCATGCCTAATTTTTTGTTCTTTGTTTGTTAAAAAAGTTTGAAATATCCAATAAATTTTGTTCTACTTCATGATTGTGTCCCACTTCTTGTTGATTCTTCACAAAAAAATACAGTTTCATGTCTTTATGGTTGAAGCCTGAAATGTGGCAAAAGGTCGAAAAGTTCAAGGGGGCCGAATACTTTCGCAAGGCACTGTATATTTTCTCAATAAGACTATTTGTCTTATGTGAAAAATGCTTGGCAAGATTTTTTTCTTTTTAAACTTAACATAAGACAAATTTTCTAGAAATAAGGCCTTTTTTACTTTCTTAAAAATCTGTTTTTGCAGTGTACAAGTCATTTTTAGGAGGGGTGTGATTCGTTTTCCAACTCAGTGATTCTGTTTATTTGAAATGTATTTTTCCGTATTCTACTGTTATATAATACCTTCATAAACAACAAAAATCTCCATGTAATTGATGTGTTTTGATACAGTTTTACGTAGGCCTATAAAAACACAATAGAGGTGATGCTCTTGATCGCTGGATGCAGTGATGGCTTGGCTGGAGCTTGTGGAGGAGAGAGCGGTTTTTAATGAGGATGATTTGTATGCTAATGACGCTGATGGGCATCAGCAGCTGGTGGTTATAGGTAGTGTGGAAGGCCTGCCGGTTCTAGTGTTAAGAAGTTAAGGTGTGGCTCCAAGTTGACGTCAGTTCCTTGTTGTACACCTGCATCCACATATTATCACCCCCCTGGAATAATGTATACCTAACATTGTCATACTGTTTCAGTCCCTCCATTACTTTATATTCTGATTGCTATGTCCCAACTTGAATCAAACCATCTAGCTGATAAGTCCATGCTAAGCTCTGCATTGATTTCTTCGGGGCTGACACAACTGTCATGCTTTCATCTTCTGAAAGATGTTTCTCGGGTGTATGTTGAGCAGAGTTCATGCTGGAAGATTTCAGTGGTGTTTCAGTCAAATTTTTTTTGCTGCAGTGCCTTCCACAACTCTTCTGTTTACACAACTTCAAATGAACAAGCCTGAACGATGGCTACAGAGGACTGTGTGGTTTAAATACACTAAGGGATTACAATAAAATAATAAAAATCACCCCTTTACACATGACACAAACATTGTTTGGTACTTTTACTCCAACATAAATTGTGGAAACAGTCCTTGTTGTTTCAGGCATGCATCATAAAACATGAAATGCTGTGATCTATGTCGGAAAACATCAAACAAAACTATGGTCCTAAACTACACTTCAAACACTACTAACTCTATTACACCCTATTTCATTTGTGTGAACGTGTTAGTTTAGGTGTACGTCATAAATACTGTGAAACCTGATGACTCCTCCTGTCCCCTTCCTGTGCCTGGCACCCTGCTGTGCTGGATCCCATGTCACTGCGGTTAATGATCCCGTTTCCACCCGATGACGCCAGCTTTCATCTCCAGGCAGCTTCAAGGTCTTCCTTCGCAAGACCACCAAACTGTATTGATGCTACATAAAGACTATGGTCACAGTCCACGCATCATATCTTCATTGCTGGACAATAATTGAACACTGATTGACCTTATTATAATGGGCTGTGTACATTCAGATCCAACACCCGGTACAGCCAGAAGAGGACTGGCCACCCCCTTGAGTCTGGCCTCTCTCTAGGTTTCTTCCCAGGTCCCTCCTACTAGGGAGTTTTTCCTAGCCACTGTGCATCACTTGTGTTGCTTGCTTTTGGGGGTCTCGGGCTGGGTGTCTGTCAAAGCACTTTGTGACAACTGCTGTTGTAAAAAGGGCTTTATAAATAAATTTGATTGATTGATTGAAACAAGAACACACTATTCATGGTCTGCTTCAGTCCTTCAGTTACTTTGAACAGTGAATCTATTCTGTGGTCTGTCCAGATATGGACCAAAATGATACAGAATACAAAAAAAAACCCCACAAACCTGGGGCCTATACTACGAAGCAAGATTTGGGGTTAGCGAGGTAACTTCAGGGTTAACCCTGGGTTTTCTGTATCACAACGTTGGGTCACCTGTTACCGGGTTACATTGCCATGGTAACTTAGGCTGCAAACCTTTCCTGCTCCGGAGCAGGTTATAGTCGAGATAACTGATTAACCCAAACAAAAGCACTGACTACTGACCAATCAATTGTCGATTGAAAAATGGGTCACCATACTAGGAGTCGCCATTGACTTTCTCTGATGAGATCAGCGGAGGAAGTGACGTGTCTTTGTCAGCTTATTGAGCTGTATGTGCCAGTGCAGTGCGATACATTGAAGTTGTGTGCTTACAGTTCCACAGACTCTATGTATAATGTTGCATTTGTTTGTGACAGGTATTTTAATGCATTGTCTGTTTGATACGGATCAACATCAATGTATCCCCTTTCACTGTAGAGACAGTACATACATTTACTATTTTGACATTGATTAATTTATTAATTTACACATGCTGTACATTTTTTATTTGCTCCCATGACCATATCACACTGTCAGGGTTGCAAATGAAAGAGAATGATAAATAAAATTGTAATACACAATCAGCATTAAGCAACACATCGGTTTAATGGAAAACACAATTGTAATTATAGTCAGTGATATCGATGAGCCTAAGGCACTTATAAAGACATGGCTGGCAATTTTTTTCTCAGCTTTCCAGCTTGCTTTATGTCTGGATTCTTCATATCTCTTTAAAATGATCATTTACTACAGTTGAGCAAAATATGTGGCTCACATAGACTTGTCCGTGTCTGCGATTGGTCCGATGGTGCACACACCGCCCCTTTTATGTGAACACGCTCATCACTAGATTGGAAATCCTGGGTTGATTTAACAAATTGATAACCACCATCGTGACATCTCTTATCTAGATCGCAATTGTTAGGGTCAGTGAAGGTAGGTAATGAAAATAAATCCAGGGCATGCTGAACTTGCTTCGTAGTATAGGCCTCTCCATATGTCTGGTCACACCCGACATAAACACTTCAACTTCAGCCAATGTATGACATGTGACTGTTGGTTTTAAAGGGTTAAACATATAGCCACATGTACTTCCATCTTCTATTTTCCACTCATGTGTCAACATATACTAATCTAGTTGATGAATCAGTGCTAGGCTCTGAATTGATGTCATCGGGGCTGACACATCGGTCACACTATATTCTTCTGAAAGCGGTTTCTTGCTGGTATGAGGTGTTTCATTCATAAAATTGTTTGCTGCAGTGCCTTTCATAACTGTGCCGTTTACACAACTTCTACTGAACAAGCTCGAACAATGGCTACAAAGGTCTGTGCGGTTTAAATACACCAAAGCATTGTAATAAAATAATAATAATCCCTAAAATAGACTTGATGCAAACATCTGTTTGGTACTTTTACTCAAACATCAATTATGGAAACACTCCTTGATGTTTCAAGCAGGCATCTTAAAACATGAAATTTTGCGATTTAGGGCGGAAAACATCAAACCAATCTATGGTCCTAAACTACACTTCAAACACTATGAACTATATTACACCCAATTTAACCTCTTAAGTCTCGCCCCCTAATTGTTAAATTCTGCCTAAAACATACCCAATGTTGACCTCTAGTTACACTGGACCTGAAGCAAGTACATACATATGGTTGATCTATTTTTAAAAGGAATGTCTCACCCTTGAGGTCAAGCCCCGTAAGTTATGAGCCCATCCATTATGACACACTTCCATCATGTCATACAGGAAGTTTGGATCCGGGAAATTGCACCCCATCTGGTATTACACACTTCTGCCACGTCACGTCGGAAGTCCTGCACCAGAAAATACGCCCAATCCAGTATGAGGTAATTTCGTCACGTCACACCAGAAGTCCCACCCCTTGTCATAAATAAGGGTCATAAATCACAAAAGTGACAAAGTATCCTACATCAACTACTCATTTATATTTCTACTGTTTACTCTAATTGTTATTATTATATATGCTAGAATGATTTACCACATTTTACATGTTAGGAACTATTGTACTTTTAACACCACACGTCCTGACATTCACTAATGCAGCACACTCAAACAATTATTCTTTTCATCCCACAGAGACATAAGCAGATGGAGAGGAAGTGATCCATCAATGATATCAAATGTCCTCTTCAAGACTCAGACCACCTTCTCTATAAAAAAGTATGGTAACACTTTATTTTGAGAGTCCATCTCTAGATGCTCAACATATTATCTGCATACTGTCTACAGCATTTTAACAAACTATCTACTAACCCTAACCCTAATCCTAACCTTAACCATTCCCCTTATGTTAAAACTAACCTTAACCATTACCCTAAAACATATTCTAAACTTACCCCTACCCTTAAAATACACAATTAGTTGCTTATCAACAGATGGTTTGTTGATAGTTTGTTGATAGTCATATCATCAACAAACTATCTGTAGAGCACATACAGATGGAATGTCAGACTCTCCAAATAAAGTGTAACCAAAGTATGTTTATTTGTAGAATCATGTTTTGTTCATTAAACATGCATTGCAACACTGATTTGGTAGGGCTATAAAGCTTTGATGATGAAAAATGTTTTATTTATCTATATTCCTTGTACTGTGTATTTGTGAGGGCCATTGGTATCTGACCTGCGAGATGTTTCCTGTAATTCCATGCAGATAAAAATTAAGACTGTGACAATTATATGTTTTATTGTATGGAGTGGGTGAAGTAAAGAAATGTCTTACATTTGAAGTACTTCTTTGTTTCAAGTACTTACTGCTCGTCGACGACAGACTTTAAGATTCCCACACATGCACTGTACCTGCATCATGTGTCATTGCTCGGGGGAGGCAGTGGATCAAATTATTGTAAGGGAATTGGCGGGGGGGTCACAATCTTTTTAAGTTGCAAAAAGCGAGTCTATAGTCAGCATGAGTGATTGAATTTACATTGTTCCGTTGACAGTGATATATTGGATCAGCAATTGTCATATCCCCCCACCCCCTCCTAGATTTCTGTTTCATCGTCTTACAACATCAAAGCCAAATTCATTTAATCTGGGGTTCTTGCAACTGATCAACACAAAATATAATAGAAATTGAATGATTAGAAGTGCCATTCCAATGCAAATAAATGTAGCAGAATGGTCAGAGCGGCAGCCATTTGTGTACCATTCCATTGCAAAGATCTAGCGGCCTATACTTCCCCATTAAACCGATTTGCATGTTGTTATCGTGACAACTAATGACAGTCACCATTTTTTTGTGTACTAATCGAATGACCAAGCAAAACAGTTTAATTCTATAGACAGCAAAACTTCTATAGATTTAATTTCTATGCAAAATTACTAAAAAGTGAAATTAAAATTGTAAGCACACTTGTGTGCAATTAAGGTGTTGCACATGATTTATCTGTTCAAACATGTCTCTGAGAGGTAGTACAATAGTTGGGTACTACAATAAAAAAAAATACATAATGAAAATGAAGGAACATTCCAACCAAATCTGGATTATGGTTCTTTCAATAGCTACAATTGAGTAGGATTAAGCAGAATACCAAGGCATTTAATATCCACTGAAGTACAGTAAAGTCCATTATTAAGGAATGGAGTGAATATGGCACTGTAAATCTATATAGAACAGGCACTAGACAGGAAGGCCACCAAGAAACCTGGGACAACTCTATACGAGTTCTAGTCTTTCATATCTGGGCTGTGGGACACTAGGCATACTGCAACAACATCCCGGGGGTTTCACAAAGGTGGCCTTTATGGGAGAGTGGCAAAAAGAAAGTGTTTGTTAAAAACAACTTGCCCTCAAATCTCAGCAAAGGTTGGCGCAAACCTAACACCACACGTCAACCTGAGAAAACTATCCCTATAACGAAGCATGGTGGTGGTATGTTTTTCAAAAAGAAGCTTCTCTGCATCAGGGCCTCACAAGCTTGTGAAGATAGAGGGCCAAATAGATGTAGCAAAGTAGAGCGAAATCCTAGAAAAAAACATAAATACAACTGGGACTTGAAGATTAAACTTCCAGCAGGACAATGGCTTCAAACAGACAGTAAAAGACAGTAACTTACCCGACTTTGGTCATAAATATAAAATATTTGGTTTTATAATCAAACTCATGGATGGTATTACTTCTCCGGGCTTTTTGATTTCAGTGATCCAATCTCAGACACCTGTGATATTTAGTTTGTCACGTGAGCCCAATTAAAGGCAAACTACTTAAGAAGGATGTTCCACATTAAGCAGGCCAAAGGTTTCAAATAATATGGGAAAGAAAAAGGATCTCTCTGCTGCAGAAAAGGATCAAATAGTGCAATGCCTTGGACAAGGTATGAAAATATGAAATATTTCACAAACACTTATGCGTGATCATCGTACTGTGAAGAGATTTGTAGATTTGTGCCTGATCCATAGCACAGACGGATTAGTGCAGATAAAGGCATAATCAGGAAGCTTACTGCCAGACAAATTCATTGGATTAGGAGAGCAGCTGCTAAAATGCCATTACAAAACATAAAACAAGTATTTGAAGCTGCTGGTGCCTCTGGACTCCCACAAACCTCGAGGTATAGGATCCTCCAGGGTCTTGCAGTTGTGCATTAACCTACTATTCACCACCCCTAAGCAATGCTCACAAGCAGAAACGGTTGCAGTGGGCCCAGAAATACATAAATACAATACTAATTTTCAAACAGTCTTCTTTACTGATGAGTGCTGTGCAACCTTGTATGGTCCAGATGGATGGAGTAGTGAATAGTTGGTGGATGGCCACCATGTCCCAATAAGGCTGCGACATCAGCAAGGAGGTGGCAGAGTCATGTTTTGGGCCGGAATCACACAGAGAGAGCTGGTAGGCCCCTTTAGGGTCCCTAAAGGTGCGAAAATGACCTCTGCAAAGTACATAGAGTTTCTGACTGACCACTTCCAAGGTAAAAAATGAAGAACTGTGCCTTCCGTAGTAAAATCATCTTCATGCATGACAATGCACCATCTCATGCTGCAAAGAATACCTCCATGTCATTGGCTGCTATGGGCATAAAAAGGAGAGAAACTCATGTTGTGGCCCTTATCCTTCCCTGACTTCAACCCCATTGAGAACATTTGGTTCATCCTCAAGCAAAAGATCTATGAGGGTGGGAGGCAGTTCGCATCAAAACAGCATCTCTGGGAGGCTATTCTGACATCATGCAAAGAAATGCAAGCAGAAACTCTCCATAAACTCACAAGTTCAATGGATTCAGAAATTGTGAAGGTGATATCAAAGAAGGGGTCCTATGTTAACATATAACTTGCCCTGTTGAGATGTGTTTGTTTGAAATAACTTTTGATTTCAGTAAATATGACCTCCTAATGCTGCAAATTCAAAAAATGAACATTTTCAGTACTTTACAAGCTATAAAATGTTTTAAAACTCTGTTGTGCATAAAAATACTGTGTGCAATGGGTGGTTTTGTTCAATTAAATATGACTTATACCCTTACGTTTGGTGACTTGAAAATTATACTGACTGTCATTTGCATCGACTCTTCAGGAAAATCAGTGTAAAATGTAATTTGCATAATAATTTGGAAAGCAGTGTAGATGTGGGATATGCTTTAAAGACTCTAGATTGCATGTTCAACCTATATAAGAAATGACCTTTTGTAGAATTCTTCACATTTTAGAAATATACATAAAATTAACGGTTAGTCAATATCCTTTGGTTCTCTTTTCCACGTGTGAAAGTCAGTCACATTACCCATTTTACACTGTGCCTTACACACTAAACAAAACTTTATCCAATATCCCTTTCACTGTTCAGATTAGGTCGCTACTTTATGCTGCGGCCAACAGTTCATATAGCGCATTTGAATGAACTGATCTTTGATTTAATTTGTCCTAATTGCGCAGGGACAAGGCTTAAAGTTAACATTAATCCGCAAAATCATGGGTTCTGTAGCAATTTACTGTAGTAATTTGTGTATATCTGCCTATCTTGTCTGTACACTTTGCCTTACACATTAAACAAAACAGAACCAAATAATGAGTTACCTGCATTTGTCCAAATGAAACAATTAAAAAAAACATTTAGCAACATTTTTCTGTAACTCTGTCCCATTTCCCTTTCACTGTTCAGGTCAGGTCACTAATTTATGCTGCTACCGACAGTATAATTGTGTACTAGATTAGCAACAAACC
The DNA here is from genome assembly GCA_016801145.1 of Umbra pygmaea. NCBI lineage: Eukaryota > Metazoa > Chordata > Actinopteri > Esociformes > Umbridae > Umbra > Umbra pygmaea. Next base: position 17,816 of record JACXGM010016106.1, read on the forward strand.
AATTCTAACACTGCACACTCAAAACAGGAAATATAGTTTGCCAGATACACAGGCACATGATCCAGTGTACTATAATAACCCCAACAAGGGGCATTTCATCAGAATATAGCATATATCATCTGATTAGAAATATAGGAAATATTGGTTGGGATAGAACACCACAATTAAAATTGCTAAATAAAATATATTACATTAATTATGAATTTATCTTTGTCTTTGTTTGAAACAAATTGTAGCCTATACGATTATAATACACATTTTTTATTTGTTCTATAATGTCTGACACATTAAAAAAGCTCAAACTTTTGGATAGTCGTTATGGAAAGCAGACCCCAAAGCATTATGTTGGTGAGGCAAATGTCAGAAAATATCGAGGTTTGAGCTACAAGGTCTGTGGTACATCACTCTTGTAAATATCCCATTAACATTCAATTAAATTCAACAACTTTATTAATCCCACAAGGGGCAATTGAGTTTAGAGCAGATACAGCATTTACCACAACACACAAGCATACATAACGGCCTACACACAAATGTTGTTCTCATTTAGAAGTCGAATTGCAGAAGGGATAAAAGAATTTGAGTGACGATTAGTTTTAAAAACAGGTAACATGTAACGCCGTCTATATTGATAAAAGGGCAAAAACTGGTCTACGTTGACGACAGTGCATTTTAATGATACATTTGGTACAGAGCTTTAGAGCAGCATGCCAAACAAGCACCAAAAGTTTCATGTTGATCATTTACTATGGAAAAGATATTGTAATAACATTTATCCCAGTTAAATTAATTGAGTTATTGGCCAAAACACATAAACGTTGATTAAAGCGCCCCCTAATGGCCGATCTTCACCAAATTTGGTAGCGAACATCGTAGTGGGACATTGAACAACAATCTCAAGTATTTTGATGATAGCATTTAATTTGGCAGCAAGATACTAAAGTTTATATTTTATAGCTAGCTACGAAAGTTTGTTAGTTTGTCAATTGTGCATACTTAAACGTAGCAAAATTATTTTTGACAACTTTTGGTCAGGTCTGTCTGGAGATGCTAGGTACAAAGTTTCGTGCAGATTGGTTGCACGATCAAGGAGGAGTTCAAAAAAGTTGGTTTGCGCATTGCACAATATAATGAATAATCTTGTTATCAAAAATGGGCGTGTCCTATATCATCAGATTAAGCTCAGTTCAAGGTACACTTGGATATAAGGGTTTATATTGTGCAATGTGTAATGTGGAAGTTATAGGTAAAAACATGTTTGACATTGGTATAGCGCCATCTATTGGTCCACATGTATAATTTTTGGAATTTGAGTTCCAGTAGCCATTGTAGATCTACACTGTAAATTTGAAGTTACTCACATTAGTACAAGGGGTGGATCCAAAACTGGGTCACATAGGCCACGTCTCTTTTGACAAATCAGAACCCCACTGTAGGGGTGGTCTCAAGAGTGGCCCTAGATTGTAGCCTCAAAATTTGGTAAAACACGGATTAGCCATTGATTAGATATCATTTTTTTGTAGTTAATAGCGCCCCCTAGTAGCCAATTTTCATAAAATTGGTTGGGGAGCCTCAGATGATCATGTCAAACAAGAATCTAAAGTTTTGCAATGATAGCTTTTTGTTTGGCCAAGTATGGCAAGATTTATGTTTACGTAGCTAGCTACACAAATTTGTTTGTCCGTAATTTACGCAATATACATCCGATAAAAAATATTTTGATAACATTTTGTCTGGTGACCATACCTACCAAGTTTCGTGCATATCGGACACACGGTCTAGGAGGAGTTAAAAAAGTATGTTAACAATAAATTACAATTTTCCACGCATAAAAGTACTGGCGGAAATGGACGGGGCCTATATTACAACCTTCAGCTGAACTCAGGGAACGTGTGGATATGTGTACAATGTACGGTTTGGGAGTTATGAGGCCAAACATGTTTGCTGTAGCATCACCTAGTGGTGGAAGTGGCTGAATTTTTCTGTCCAAGCTCCTTGCGGTGATGTGGACCAGTCCCGAAAATGGCACCCCCACGACCATGTACGGTTTAGGCTGTAGTATTGGTTTTAGAGGCGGAAGAATAATAATAATCCTTAGGAAAACAACAGGGTTCCCAGGCCCTTCGAGCTTGGACCACTAATAAACAGTGATAAAAAATGTCAGACTTCACTCCTCTAAATTGTTTATTTTGTTGGGTCCTGAAACAATCCCTTGTGGGTGAGGTCAGCTACAGAAAAGAACCTGTCCTGGTGTGGGGTGGGTCTCTGAATTAATATGGCTAGCACGGTACAGGTGTGGCTCCAAAATAAACCTGACCCATACAGAAATCTACAGGGAGTAGATGTGGGTGAGTTCTGAGAGTGCTGCAGAGTCCTGGAAATACATTTTTACATAGGCAAACAGTAAGCAGGACTACATCCACCCCTAATAAATCATAAAACATGTCTTTCTTCCCCCTTATATGCCAATGTCTGATGAGAGGGCTGGTATTCAAGTAATTTGAAAAGCCAAAGCTTGTTTCATTCTTCCTTTTCCTGTACGATTGTCTACAACAATGGCTGTAATGTCTGTCGAACTCTGTCCTCCTGGTAATAGAAACAGAGGCCAGTGAATAAATGACTGAACAGTATTAGTAATGATGTGTCATTGATGGATGATCCCCACCACCCCCGGCATTTGCCACCCATCCCACAGTGCCAGGGGCCTCCTGCTACCATCTGAATGGCAGCCCTTCTTTTCGGGGCACAGCTGTTCACCAGCACATTGACCCGTGCCCCTTCGTCTCAGCAGATGCCCAACAAACACTCCTCTACCCAAAAACTCTTCACTGTACTACTGACAATAAAAAAATTGGTTACACTTTATTTGGAGAGTCTGACATTCCATCTGTATGTGCTCTACAGATAGTTTGTTGATGATATGACTATCAACAAACTATCAACAAACCATCTGTTGATAAGCAACTAATTGTGTATTTTAAGGGTAAGGGTAAGTTTAGAATATGTTTTAGGGTAATGGTTAAGGTTAGGTTTAACATAAGGGGAATG
>JACXGM010016107.1:5586-20863 GCA_016801145.1 Umbra pygmaea
TGATCTACCCAAATAATCAAACATACACGGTCATATGATCTACCCAAATAATCAAACATACACGGTCATATGATCTACCCAAATAATCAAACATACACGGTCATATGATCTACCCAAATAATCAAACATACACAGTCATATGATCTACCCAAATAATCAAACATACACAGTCATATGATCTACCCAAATAATCAAACATACACGGTCATATCTACCCAAATAAACAAACATACACGGTCATATGATCTACCCAAATAATCAAACATACACGGTCATATGATCTACCCAAATAATCAAACATACACGGTCATATGATCTACCCAAATAATCAAACATACACGGTCATATTGTAACGCCCAGCCAGTGAGGGCTGGCGTCACCAGGAAAGGAGTATTGGACTCTTTGTAAAGATTGTTTATTTGGGTGTTTGTTTATACCAGTGTATGCACTGCAGATATGTTCCAATGTGTATTATGGGGTTTCATATGGGGGATCTGTATTAAGGTTTGAGTGTGGCGCCATCCCTTGTTCACCTTGTGCTCTAGGCAGGTATAGTTAATTACGTGGTTCATTAGGTTACACTACATGCAGCCGGTATTCCTTACACTCTCTATTTAAGACCAGGTGAACAAGAGATGGCGCGGTTCATTGTTATTCTGTTGGGTGGATTGAGTTTGTTAAGAAGATACTGGGAGAATTTATACATGCAGGATTGTGATACGTGAGTTGTGTATGCTTGAAGGTTTATAATATCCGTTATAGGAATATATATGTTTATTGTTTTCAGCGTCCGAGCCGCTGTATTAAGAGCTCGAGGTTAGACCATATATATATATAGAAATCGGATTGTACCTCGCTGACGCTGTACCCTGCAACCTGCATTCCTCTTAGTTCCCGGATTTATCGAAATAAACACACGATGGTCATCTGCCACCTGTCTGCCTGTGTCCCCCTCTCTCTACCTAGCCACACCGTGACACATATGATCTACCCAAATAAACAAAAATACACGGTCATATGATCTACTCAAATAAACAAACATACACGGTCATATCTACCCAATTAAACAAACATACACGGTCATTTGATCTACCCAAATAAACAAATATACACGGTCATATCTACCCAAATAAACAAACATACACGGTCATATGATCTGCCCAAATAAACAAATATACACGGTCATATCTACCCAAATAAACAAACGTTTGACATACTGCATTAAAGGAATACTTTAATGTGGAGGAATACTTTATGAATAGAAGTATAAATACAAGAAAACTAGTAACCAAACCTGTAACCATTTGAAAAGGACCATTAGGTTTTATCCAATACAAAGCTAGACGTGCATGGAACACCTTGTCACGGTTCCAATGACTAGGAGGCAGGCTTCACTAAACATATATTTTTGAAATATCGAGGAGGAACTGGACAAGAACATAGACAAGAATACATGAGTAACAATAAAACCTAATATACTAAACAAGAACACTATGTAAACACAAGAACAGACCCTATAACATGAACTGAAACACAAGAAACCAACTCTACACTTAACACACTAAAGACATATACTACAAGGAACAAAAACACCCATGTACCTGGACAAGAACAATGAACCACACAGGACTAACAAACACTCAGAACTAAATATTCAACTAATGAGGGGAGGATGTGCAGGTGAGGACTAAACAACTGAACCGATTGGCTAATCAAAACATGTGATGGGATCATGTGATACAAAGAGCGAGAAACAAAACCAAAACAAAACACATGGGGGAGAAACCACCCTGAAGTGACACAGAACAAAAACAAATACTACAGACATTGTGACAGAATACCCCACCTAAGGAGCGACACCTGGCGCGACAACTCCACCAATACCAAACAAGTACACATGAAAACAAGCACACAGAGACTCGAGAGGTGGAGGGCAGGGGAGTGTAGCGGGCCCAGGCAAGTGGGGACACAGGGGGCGGCCGGGCGGCAGGGAACACAGGGGGCGACTGGGCGGCAGGGAACCTGCAGGTTGTCTGCAAACCCTGGTGGCCGAGCAGGGGGTCTGGACGGCGGAGTCGGCCGAGCAGGGGGTCCGGACGGCAGCGTAGGCCGAGCAGGGGGTCCGGATGTCGGCGATGGCCGAGCAGGGGGTCCGGACGTCGGCAATGGCGAGCATGGGGTCCGGACATCAGGGAAAGCTGAGCAGGGGGTCCGGACGACAGGGGGAGGATTTGGAGTTGCGCAAATGTTATGTGCACGCATGAACAGAGAAATTAGATTGACTTCTCTGACTGAAAACCCTCAGCAAATTGGAATAGCCCCACCCAAGACTTTGGATAGATACTGTAACTTGGATTATCTACCATGCCACGTCAGTCTCCAGCAACTTCTTGTGTCACCTATACATTTAATCACGGAAGTATAGTTGTGTGTAATCATCTCATGAGTGAGCTGAGTAAAGGCTTCTGTGTTGGATGGGAGGGAAGAAAAATGGATCGACTAAGATAGCTGAGCAAATAAACTGCAGCACATAGTGCGAGAAACCACCAAACACAGGACTTACTGGTAATAGGGATATAAAGAAATAAACATACAACTAGTAACTCTGCATACAAAACTACAAAACTCAAAGTATAGTGTAAAGCATGGAGACATGAACATAATGGGGCGCAGATGGCTCAGTGGGTAGGGAGTCAGACTTGTAGTCAGAAGGTTGCCAGTTCGATTCCCGACTGAGCCAAATGTCGTTGTGTCCTTGGGCAAGACACTTTACCCTAATTGCTCCCAGGTCGTTGCTGTAAATAAGAAACTGTTCTTAGTCAACTTACCTGGTTAAATAAAGGTTAAATTAAAAATTAAAAAATAATGACCAATCTCCACTGGACGCATCACATCACAGTAGCGTCTCCGAAATGACCGCAGGTTTATAACTAACGGTGATCAATGAGACATGCTACACAAGGTAGCAAATGTCCGCGCAAATGTAGCTATAATCCCATATAAAGTTCTAAACAAACTCAATAATCATAAAACTACATATAACAATTCTATAATTCACCCTGCACAGGTGTAACCCCCCACGTCAGGTCTCAGTTGCCGACCTGGATGGATTCTCTATGTCTAGGTTTAAGTGAAGAGTGGTGGCAAATTGGCAATAAAGTTAGTTAACCACACAATACAACTGTAGTTCTTTGCTTCAATTATATATTGATTGTTTTCTTGTTCTTTCCCTTCTGAAGGAAGAAATTAAAAATAAACTTGGTTCAAGCATAACCAATTTCAGTTATTTTCTGTTCTTTTTGGTTCAAGCATAACCAATTTCAGTTATTTTCTGTTCTTTTGCTAGACAATTGACACAAAAACAAATAAAAAAAGTCAATGTACAAAAACATTCAACCTTGGTCTCACATTAATAACTCATCTTGTATTTATCTGTATCAAGATTTTCACACTTAAAATATACAATCTGTTTCCCCCAAATTAAAATTAGGATCATTTAATGCCAAAAATAAAAAATAAAACGTTCATCCCGATGTACTAAAACTCCAAATGGAGGTATGAGTAATTGTCTCTATATCAAGTCCTACGCCTCCTTGGACATAGTTGTATCCTTCCAGGATGATAGTAGAAGTCCGCCCAGAAAAAATGTAGATGATCCAATTGTGAAGTGATGAAGTCGAATCCAGATCCTCTATACCAAAAAACTGTCTGCACATAACATGCAGAGCAATTACTCAAAAATGAACATCTCCTAACTTACTAGAAACACTGAATCAAATAATATTAGCTCTAAATTACATGTTTTAATATAAAATATTTGTTAGTTTAATAGTTTAACATAAAATGTATTTACATGGAATCTTCTAGACGATGAGATTGTGGTCCATAAAGCACCCAGCATAGCAATACCGCTAACATTACATACACAACATGTGAAGGCTAACAATAGAAATGCTAACTAAAGTGCAAAAACTATTTTAGGAAACATCAATTTGATACAAAATTGTAAACCTACAACCTATTTCTATTCTCAATAAACATATCATCAACACACTCAAAATATCCTGTTTCTTTTTCCTGCGACTTTACAACTTCAACAATCATATATTACAGCTAGTTGCATTAACACTCACCAGGGGCCTCACTTATAAACGTGGTGTATGCACAAAAGAAGACGTACGCAGCTCTCTATGCAATAATTGGGATTTATTAAAAGCAAACTTGACAGGAAAATGTGCGGTCCTTCACAGCAACTCTGACACAGGCGTACGCACAAAAACGGCTGAAATGAGAAATGGCGACACCGCCGGCAGATGGTTGAAACACGTAGACTACTGTAGATCTGTCTGACACTGCAGAGCGTTGTGTAAACGAAATCGAAATACTGCCTCTTGTTAATAATATGAAGATGTCACAAAGCCATGCTTACAATTAACAGCCTGTAGTGAAAAACTCAAATATATTCTGTAATTACATTGGCAGGTTATGTAATTCATCCTCATAAATAATACGGTAAACAGAACAAAATCATGTTTAAAACTGATATTCTTGTCAATGTCTCTGTCTGGCAGTGCAGATAGATAGATAAATAAATAGATGATGATAGACAGATCTATCTATAATCTATATAAATAAATAATAATAAATAAATATTATCTATAATAAATAGAAGATAGATAGTTTTTAATGTCTATTGGGGAATATTGTTTTGATAGTATAAATGTCGTAATCAGATACAGAAACATAGTGTTCATTTATATGCATTTAGTTCGTGAAAAATGTGTTTCAACTTGACGCATGTCTTAACCATTTTGAAAGGTGCAAGAAATTCCATTTGTGCAGAACTATTTTCCATTTACAATTAGATTAATACCGACATTTGTATATTATCAGATACAATCAAATGGATGGTTATAAAAAGCCATGCCATCACAATGCGTAATGACGCACAATAGCTGATCTTGCACTGTTAGAGGATAATAATAATAATTAGCCTAAAAATGCATATTATTTATTGGCGCCTTTCATAACAGTCGTAACAGGATTTCTGGCGACTGGTACTTTCCAGATGGAATTGACTGACAGGTCAGGGATATCTTAGCCAACCCTTAGCCGGGTTATGCCAGGCGTGTTAGTCGGTATAATAGGCTTGTCGCATAATTACTTGAAGTTTCCGTACACGACGGTGAACAGGCAAACAAAAAAGCACAATTTGCAGCTTTGTCCGGTTTCCCAAATGTAATAGGAGCTATTGACTGCACTCATGTTGCCATAAAGACACCGAATGAAAATGCTTTCATTAATCGAAAGCAATTTCATTCCACCAATGTCCAAATAATTTGTGATGCAGACATGTTGCTCTAATGTAGCCAAATGTGCACAGTTTTATAAATCTAAATATTTCTTTGCGTACGCACGTCCTATATTTCGTCCGTACGGCACTTCTGACTCAAATCCACCGCAAAGTTTTATAAATGAAGCCCCAGGAAATCAAGGCATCTAATTTCAGTCTTTCTTTTTTTATGTTTCTGATTGGCTATGTGAGCAGTTACATCTCAGTCTTCTTCTCCAACTTAAGTTATCTTTTTTCCTTTTAATTTGCAATTACAAAACTTCTCGTCAGTACTCAAATGGCTCCCGCACAAATCAAGTTTGAACCAGTTTTGAATGGCGTAGCAGGAAGATATGTCTATATTTTACCACCGATTATTGCCGATTTTTCTTTCAAAAGTAAAAAACTTTTTTTACATTAACAAATATACATATATATATATATATATATATATATATATACAAATATAAATAAAACTTTGATTTAAGGTTCAATAAAATCAACTGTACTGGTCTACTGTACTATTGCATATATGCATAAAATGATATAATGACTGCTTCTTGTTGACATGCATGTTTCTAATTGACCTCAATGTTATGTTTAATCTCAGCTTCATGTGAAGCAAAGCCATTTATGAAGAGCTGAAATAAAGGTAATTCTCTATGTAGCATTTCCAATGGAATCAGTTGGACTAGTTTTACAGACTTTCAACCATTTAAATACAACCTGAATTCCAGAATTGCTAATTTTGTCCATAAAATTCTAACATTTCTCAGTTTAAACATTTGTCATGTTATCTATGTTCTATTGTGAATAAAATATTGCCTCAGGTGATTTGACAGTCTTTTAGTATTCATTTTATTCAAATTAAAAAAACTTCCCAACTTTTCCAGTATTCTGGTATTATACCTTCCTTGCCATCAGTCAGAAGTTTCATAACTTCTTCCCTAACTTTTTTCCATATCAATTCTCTTCCATGAGTGACTCCATGAAGCCAGCTGTTTAGAACTGTGCATGCTCCTCTGGCCAACATTTTATTATCGACCTGTCAACTATAAAATAGACTAGGTGCACTATAGACTATTATTTGCGCAGCTTCTTGAGATAATAATCAACATCACAATAATAATTTAATTTACTTTTTGAAGTCAATGATATTAAATATATTATTGTTTATTTTCGTTCTGGTATACATCACGTCCCAAATTATTATGTCAAATTATATTTTACGCTAAATAGTCAATGCAAATGATAGTCAGTATAATTTTCAAGTTACCAACAGTTAGGGTATAAATTGAATTTCATTGAACAAACCACCCAATGAAAAATGTTTTTTTTTCAAAAATAAAAACTTAAAATGCACTGTTCCAAGTTATTATGCACAACAGACTTTCAAAACATTTTATAGATTGTAAATAATTAAAAATTGTCATTTGAATTTGCAGGTTTAGGAGGTCATATTTGCTGAAATCAAAAGCTATTTCAATCAAACACATCTTAACAGGGCAAGTTACATGTTACATAGGACCCCTTCTTTGATATCACCTTCACAATTCTTCCATTTATTGAACTTGTGAGTTCATGGAGAGTTTCTGCTTGAATATCTTTGCGAGATGTTAGAAAAGCCTCCCAGAGCTGCTGTTTTGATGCAAACTGCCTCCCACTCTCATAGATCTTTTGCTTGAGGATGCTCCAAAGAATCTGAGTAGGTTTGAGGTCAGGGGAGGATGGGGGCCACACCATGAGTTTCTCTCCTTTTATGCCCATAGCAGCCAATGATACAGAGGTATTCTTTGCAGCATGAGATGGTGCATTGAAGATGATGAAGATGAAGATGATTTTTGCTACAGAAGGCACAGTTCTTCTTTTTGTAACATGGAAGAAAGTGGACAGTCAGAAACTCTTTTTACAGTGGGGCAAAAAAGTATTTAGTCAGCCACCAGTTGTGCACGTTCTCCCACTTCAAAAGATGAGAGAGGCCTGTAATTTTCATGATATGTACACTTCAATTATGAGAGACAAAATTTGAAAACAAATCCAGAAAATCACATTATAGGATTTTTTATGAATTTATTGGTAAATTATGGTGGAAAATAAGTATTTGGTCAATAACAAAAGTTCATCTCAATACTTTGTTATATACCCTTTGTTGGCAATGACAGAGGTCAAATGTTTTCTGTAAGTCTTAACAAGGTTTTCAAACATTGTTGCTGGTATTTTGGCCCATTCCTCCATGCAGATCTCCTCTAGAGCAATTATGTTTTGGGGCTGTCGCTGGGAAACAATGACTTTCAACTCCCTCCAAAGATTTTCTATGGGGTTGAAATCTGGTGACTGACTAGGCCACTCCAGGACCTTGAAATGCTTCTTATGAAGCCACTCCTTTGTTGCCCGGGTGGTGTGTTTGCGATCATTGTCATGCTGAAAGAACCAGCCACGTTGCATCTTCAATGCCCTTGCTAATGGAAGGAGGTTTTCACTCAAAATCTCACAATACATGGCCCCATTCATTGTTTCCTTTACACGGATCAGTCGTCCTGGTCCCTTTGCAGAAAAACAGGCCCAAAATATAATGTTTCCACCCCCATGCTTCACAGTAGGTATGGTGTTCTTTGGATGCCACTCAGCATTCTTTTGTTTTAGAGTTGAGTTTTTACCAAAAAGTTCCATTTTGGTTTCATCTGACCATATGACATTTTCCCAATCCTCTTCTGGATCATACAAATGCTCTCTAGCAAAGCTCTGATTGGCCTGGACATGTACTGGCTTAAGCAGGGGACATGTCTGGCACTGCAGGATTTGAGTCCCTGGCGGCGTAGCGTGTTACTGAGGGTAGCCTTTGTTACTTTGGTCCCAGCTCTCTGCAGGCCATTCACTAGGTCCCCCCGTGTGGTTCTGGGATTTTTGCTTACCCTCCTTGTGATCATTTTGACCCCACAAGGTGAGATCTTGCGCGGAGCCCTGGATCAAGGGAGATTATCAGTGGTCTTGAATGTCTTCCATTTTCTTATATTTGCTCCCACAGTTGATTTCTTCACACCAGGCTGCTTACCTATTGCAGATTCATGTCTTCCCAGCCTGGTGCAGGTCTACAATTTTGTTTCTGGTGTCCTTTGACAGCTTTTTGGTCTTGGTCATAGTGGAGTTTGGAGTTCGACTGTTTGAGGTTGTGGACAGGTCTCTTTTATAGGTATAACAAGTTCAAACAGGTGCATTAATACAGGTAACGAGTGGAGGACAGAGGAGCCTCTTAAAGAAGAAGTTACAGGTCTGTGAGAGCCAGAAATCTTGCTTGTTTGTAGGTGACCAAATACTTATTTTCCACCATAATTTACCAATAAATGGTTGTTTAATTTATTATGTTGACTTCATCAGGAAACGTACAGAATGCAGGTTGCAAGGTTCGCCTCGAGCGAGTGCACAACTGTTATCCCTATTTAGCCTACGTGCTCTTAACCAGTGGCACAGACACTGACAGCTAAACATAAAGACAGAGCGTATACATTTACTTCCAAACTCAAGGGACTCACTGCACATATCGTAGCCCCTGGACAGTCTTTAAACAAAACGTAACGATTATCACAGTGACAATATCTTAATGACCGACATCTTTATCTAGTAGATGGCCTATATGTAGGAAATTAACTCACTAATGGAACACAGCTGAACGTTATTATTAATCAACAGATCTACAAGATACCAGCCCAGCCCAACCTAACCTAAACCCTTATCGTAGCAAATGCCCAAACTGAGGGAGGTGTCACAAACACTTAAGGGGACAGTACATGCAACTACAGGGAAAACTAAAACTGCATGCAATGCACTGATAAAACAACACAAAATAAATAACTAAACAATATATATATATATAGTCCATGTACACATTACATTTACAATATATATAAATGGAGGTAGATTACAGACGTTGAAAACATAAAACAAGGGCAACGTTTGACAAATTAACAATACTTAACTGAATAAAGGGCTTGAATTGTTACTGTGTTTTGGATTAATACAATTTTTATGTTTTCTCAGGACAGAGAAGGATCCCTTCCCTTTCAGCCCATATCTGACTGTGTACAATGATGGTGTCGTCTACACAGAGGAACAAATGAAGCTTGTCAGCACCTGTATGTTGGACGTCTACAAGTTCCCTTTTGACACACAGACATGTACCATCACATTCTACTCTGTCGCATACAATGGTATGTAATGTATATAAGTATTCACTTATATGAATAGTGCAGACAGGCACACATTGTGGTTTGTGTCATTTCCTATATTCTGGGATTTCCTTTTAAATTTTACAGTATAACAAACTAAGAGTTTGAAATTATGAGTTTTGTGTCATAATGTGTCGTGGAAGAGAACTTCCCCCCTCACTTTTTTCCTCTCTCCTGCTTTTCTGTCAGCTTTTCCAGGAGGGGAAAAATATAATATTTTTGTTATGGTTTGTATATTACAGGGTGATTTTCTTTCTATTTTTATTATTGGAATATGTTAAAAGGTGCTTTGAACATAACCAATGCAGCTTGATAAAAAGAGGAAAAGATGTATCCTCTCTCTGCCAATCTGTAATGATTCAACACCATGATGTAGAAGCAAACCTATTTAATAGAAATTGATTTAGGCATACAAAATTCAGACAGGATCCATTCAACAGGCATATGTACTGAAACGATTAGCAAGGCATTAGTCAGGCTGGTGAGGTCGATACACTGTAGACTCAGGTACCAACAGTGTTGGGTGTTACACTAGTCAGACTACTTAAAAAATAAAAAGTAACCTAACAGGTTACTTTCAAAATTCAAGTAATTAGTTACTAGTTACATTTATAACGAGAAAATTAGTTACATTTACGTTATATTTTCACTTTTACTGTTTTAGAACACAAGTTCATAATTTATTATCCATTGTTGTTGTTTTTTAATCCGTATTTCATTACTGCGCCTCCAGGCCAATCAAAAAAAGGAGAGCTCTTGCACTTAAAATTGTAATGTGCAGCGTTATGCAGATTGGAGGTTAGAAAAATGGAAGAATACATAGCCTACATTTTAACAGCTGGAAATATTCACATTACTTCAAAACGATTCAAAAAGCAGGGAGGATAAATAAATGTTTCCAGTGAGCTGTGCGTCATGTGCAAATGTTGGAATATAATGGAAAGCTTGTCATCGTTCGTCTCTCTCAAAATGTTTTGGACCGAAATTGGTTTTTCTACTATGGCATCTACAACGAGTTGAGGTATGTTATTTTAAGTTATATTTTTGCCGGTTATTCCAATAAACACGCGTTGAAAACGTGCATAATGTTACAGAAAATGTCCAATGTGCTTTAACAGGCAATGAGAACGCATATTATGGGCGATGAGAATGCATATTATGGTAGTTTTCTACATACAGTACATAAGGTGTGCAAGGATTCAAGTGACATGCACTCGGAACGTGTGTATTTGTGCCAGTAAACACACATTCAGAATGCTTATAATTTTGCCACCCAACAGATCTAAACTGTACCCTTTAGACTCAATATTTCTGGTTCAGGCCTGCTCAATGTATTCTCCATGTGTCTCCATTAATTTCAATAGCATTACTAGGAGTCAAATCCCAGTGCATATTGTATGTAACTCAAATAATTTTTTTTATCTGTATTTCTTTACTCAGTTAAAATTTGTTTTACATACAAACACTCACACATTCATCAGAAATAGACTGATCATATTTGTCAATTGGATCATGCAACAAGTCCAAATATTTACACAAAGTGCCCAAGTGTCCAAATGAAAATTTTCATAAATAACTATAAAAATGTGATATTGTTAACTAAACAGTTCTCTTTATCACAACTATTAACACAAAGTGTCAAATGCAATACCCAAACAAAAATTGTGCCAAGATATTCCCAAATGTGCCCAAGTGTCCAAATGAAAATTTTTCATACATAACTATGAAAACCTTTATGCGCGACTGCACCTTATATTCTGTGTTGATCAGAACGATCAGTACTATATGACTGAACAGCCAAGCTGTGGGACATTGCTGTGGGTAATGACAGACGAACTACACAGACAAAGAGATATTTATCTGGTAACACTTTACAATAAGGGTACTTAATTAACATTAGTTAATGCAGTAATAAGCACTTACTAAGGCAAGGCAAGGCAAGGCAAGGCAAGTTTATTTGTATAGCGCTTTTCATACACAAGGCAGACTCAAAGTGCTTCACATCATAACATTTCATACAATAAAGTAAAAAAATAAAAAATAATGCAAGATTTAAAATACAATTAGAAACAGCAGATAAAATTATAAATATAAAAAGAATTAAAAGTTACAGTGCAGAGTGAGCGATTAAAATCTTATTAAAATTGTTTAATTAAAAGCAGAGGTTAAAAATGCAATGTAGGTAAAATTTAGCAGAAGGCGAAGCTGAACATAAAGGTTTTCAGTCTTGTTTTAAACGTGGTCAGAGTTGGGGCAAGTCTTAAATCTTCCGGAAGTTTATTCCAGCTGTTTGTTGCATAGTAACTAAATGATGCTTTCCCATGATTTGTGTTTACTCTGGGAATCACTAACAGATTGGTGTCAGAAGATCTTAGTGATCTTGAAGGCTTATGTAGTGGAAGCATATCAGTGATATACTTTGACCCTAAACCATTTAGTGATTTATATGTGAGCAGCAGGATTTTAAAATCAATTCTCTGACATACAGGGAGCCAATGTAAGGATTTAAGAATTGGTGTAATATGCTCACATTTTTTGGTCTTTGTTAGAACTCTAGCAGCAGCGTTCTGAACAAGCTGGAGCTGCTGGACAGTTTGTTTTGGAAGACCTGCAAGGAGACCATTGCAATAGTCTAGCCTACTAGTTATAAAGGCATGTACAAGTGTTTCTAAGTCTTGAGCTGACATGAGCCCTCTAAGTCGTGCTACATTTTTGAGGTGATAGTAGGCCGATTTTGTTACTGATTTGATGTGACTCTCCAAATGTAAATCTGAATCCATAATAACCCCCAGATTTCTGGCTTTATTTGACGTTTTCAGGCACAGCGAGTGAAGGTGTTGGGTTACTTTAAACCTTTCTTTTTTAGCACCAAATACAATGGTCTCAGTTTTGTCTTCATTTAGTTGTAGGAAATTTTGACACATCCAGTCTTTGATTTGCTCAATGCACTGGCACAGAAGATCTATGGGGCGATAGTCGTTTGGTGATAGCCCTACATAGATTTGGGTGTCATCAGCGTAGCAATTGTGGTCAATTTTATTATTTTGCATGATTTGTCCTAGTGGGAGCATGTAGATGTTGAATAAAGTCGGCCCCAAGATTGAACCTTGGGGGACTCCACACGTTATGTCGGTTGTTTCTGATACGAAGTCACCAATGGAAACAAAATAGTTCCTGTCCTGTAGATATGACCTGAACTAGCTTAAGACTGTGCCTGAGAGCCCCACCCAGTTTTCCAACCTTTCCAAAAGTATCGAGTGGTCGACAGTATCAAATGCAGCACTGAGGTCTAATAGCATTAATATTGAAGTTTTGCCAGAGTATGTGTTAAGACGGATGTCATTTACAACTTTAATAAGAGCCGTCTCGGTGCTATGAAGAGCTCGAAATCCTGACTGGAAGTTGTCGTGGCAGCCAGTTGAAACCAGGAAGTGATTAAGTTGTTGTAGGACAACTTTCTCAATTATTTTACTTATGAAAGGTAGATTTGAAATTGGTCTGTAGTTGTTGATAATAGAGGCATCTGGACTCCGCTTTTTTAGGAGAGGTTTAATAACTGCAGTTTTGAAGGCTTTTGGGAAATGGCCTGTCTGAATAGAGTTATTAACTATTTGCAATACGTCTGTTGCTAGGCAGTCAAAACCTTCTTAAAGAAGTTGGTAGGTAGAGCATCAAGACAGCAGGTGGATGGTTTTAGATTTGTCACCGTTTCCACTAGAGTTTGAGAGTCTATGGCTTTAAAGCTAGCCATCATTGCTGTGTTACTTTTGCCTAAATAGGGTGGTGATCAACAATTTTGTTTGAGATATTGATGGCGCGTCTGATGCCTTCAATTTTATCAGTATAAAAGAACGCAAACTCATTGCATTTCTGCGTGGAATGGAGTTCAGGTGGTATTTGTGTTGGGGGTTGGTCAGTCTGTCAACAGTTTCAAATAGGGTTTTTGCCTTATTAGTGTTGTTGTTAATGATGTTGGAGAAGAATGTTTCTCTAGCACTTTTTAAGTTCAAATTGTAGGCCAGGAGGCGCTCTTTATAGATGTCATGGTGAATATGAAGTTTTGTATTCCGCCAGATTCGTGGTTTTGACAGCCTTGACAGAAGGTTTTGACAGCCTTCCTGCACTCTCTTCTCTGGGCTGTTACAACAGCAGCTTTTCTCCAGGGTGCCTTTTGCTTACTAGAACTGGTTTTTAACCGTAACATTTTGGAATTAAAGTTGTTTACAAGATTATCAGCATGACATGGGATTAGAGGTGGTACCGAGGAGATAGCATTTTTAAAGAGTACATTAGTATGTTCATTAATGTACCGTTTTTTGACAGTATTTTATTTTGTTTGTGTGTCAGGAATGAAAGAAATATTAAAGAAAACACAAAAGTGGTCAGACAGTGAAGGATCAGTCACCAAAACATCCGAATTAATGAGACCTTTTGTGATAATCAGGTCCAGGGTGTGTCCCTTACAATGAGTAGCCTCTTTCACATGTTGAGACAGTTCAAATGTGTCTAAATGTCAGGATTGGTACAGGACAAGGTAAGACTCCAAACGCAGAGAATTAGTAGTAATGTTTATTTTGGCTGTGTGTGTGTGTAGGGTGTAAGGCTCCAGTCCGGCAGGCTAGAATGATCACGGGTCATGCAGGGTTCGGTACACAGGGAGGGTAGTCGTCCAGGCAGGGTTTGGTACACGGAGCGGGTAGTGGTCCAGACAGGGTTCGGTACACAGGGAGGGTAGTCGTCCAGGCAGGGTTCGGTACACGGAGCGGGTAGTGGTCCAGGCAAGGTTTGGTACACGGGAACTAAACGGAACATAAAATAGCACGATGAGGACAAAATACCTGTAACAGAAAACCACAAGGAAAACTAGGACTAGGAAATAAGGCTTGACTTGTAAGAACACGAAATGGAATATTTACGTGGCAGTACAATAATCTGGCAGTTGGTTGACACACTACAACTAAGGGAGAGGAGGTAATCAACCCAGGTGTGACCGGGAAGCCGGTGCAGGTGATGATTAACTGGAACGGGTGATCAGGGAGTGCAGGGGAAAACCAGGAAACGAAATGGGAACACAAAGGGACAGGGAAGACAGCTCAGGAGGCTGGATTCCTGACACTAAAATAGTCAAAAGTTATTTTGCACCCTTGTCATTCAAATCGTCAGTATGAAAATTAAAGTCACCAGTTATAACTAGACAGTCAAAGTCTGTAGAGATGCTAGACAATAATTCAGTAAAATCATCGAAAAAATGTGCAGAATATTTTGGTGGCCTACATAAATAAAGTTATAGTTGGGGGGGCTGCCTCAATCAGAATGCTTGCACTGTTGTTTAGTTCTAGCCATGTTTCAGTTAAAAACATAAAATCAAGTTTAGAAGTGATAATAAAATCATTGACTAAAAACGATTCGTTATTAAGAGACCTAACATTAAGCAAAGCCATCCTGATGGTGTTATTCACAGGCTTTGGGGTTGACTTTGAACTGGAGAGAATAGGAATGAGATTTGTTAAATTAGCAGTGTGTCTAAGTTTCGCAATGTTCACTCTCTTGGTGGTCACAACAGGAATGCAGAAGGTGCCATGTTTTGACGTAGGCAACCTTGGGTCCAGCTGATAATGCGGTCTACTGCTGAACCCTTTTCTGTCTCAGTAATATTCAAGGCTGCTGTCAGGAGGAGGAAGGGGTGGGCATAAAGGGGGGGAGTGAGCAACATCACAGCCAG
>JACXGM010016108.1:0-20761 GCA_016801145.1 Umbra pygmaea
AATAAAAAGTGCTTAGAGCTGCTAAATGTATTTGTTGTTGATTTCCAAGTATAAAACTTGTTAAAATGTTTTCAGTGTGTGTCTATCCGTTTTTTTACATTTCCAGCTCATTTTACCAAAACCGTGATAATAATGATTACCGTGATAACTTTGGTCACTATAATCGTGATATTAAATTTTCATACCGTCCCATCCCTAGCTGTGTAGCTGCACATTTTAGAGTGGCATTTTATTGTGGCCAGCCTAAGGCACACCTGTGCAATAATCATGCTGTCTAATCAGTGTCTTGATATGCCAAACCTGTGAGGTGGATGGATTATCTCAGCAAAGTAGAAAGGCCCAACTCGACAACATTTTTTTTTACATACATCTAGATGCATTCATTTGACGGCAAAAATGCAAATTTAATAATTATTTTGAACTCATAAACTGCCCCAATTAACCGGCCAATCCGATCAATCGGTTGACCTCTAACCTCCAGAGTACATGTACCGGTGCAGCATGGGATTGAATCCAACCTTGTGCAGTTTCAGCAAAAAACTCTTTGTGTATCTGTTGAAAAAGTCTTGTAAAACTGTCATTGTCTAATAATAATAAAAACAGGGCGCTCTTACTTATTCCCTTTTTCTAACAAAACACCTATCTATACATAGTGTTTTTGTTAGAAAAAGGGAATAAGTAAGAGCGCCCTGTTTTTATTATTATTAGACATTTTTCCAAATGAATTGCTTTTTTAATATTTTTTATCTATTGTTAAATTATTATACTGCTGGCCTGCACCTCTATCAGATGACCTGACATCTTATTTGGCTGGTAGCTTTCTGACTGTTACATTTTCTGCAAGCAAACCAAGCCCAGACTGAATGAGAAGTGGAAACGAGTCTCTTACAATTACAGAGTCATTTTTTACCTTTTAATTGTACTTAACAAAACAGTGCGATTCCCCAGACAATTGCCAAAATCACCCATATGTGGTAGGTAGCAGGTAGGTCTGCACGATTCGGGGATAAATATGAATCACAATTTCTTTTTGCTTAGAATTGATATCACGATTCTCTGCCGTGAGATTTTTGTTTATTGCACACAAACCATGACAGAAAAACAAAACAAATTGGCAGTACCAAACATAGATTTTTTTTAGCACCTTCAGCACATTGCACATCACCACAAGCCTGTAAACATAGAGGCTTCAATGAATAAAGAAAATAACATACGTACTGGCCATTTAAGTACAGTAGGCTACCAGAAATGGTGACATAACACATTGAACTACATTTTTTTTTCCTGATACAGGCTCTATCTGAACTCCTTGAAGATGTCTGTACAAAAAATGTACAGAATATTTATTTTTATAAAAATGTTTTTTATTAGAATCTAAGTAATTTAAAATTAAATCAGGAACGGGGTGAATCGAGATTGCAATTTTATAACAATTTATCGTGCAGCCCCAGTGGCAGCTGTTCATTCTTTTCTGTTAACTTTTGGTAAAGCTCAATATACAACATAAATTGTCTCAATAGTACACTTTCAAGGGGAGATGAACTGATAACAGCCGTTTGGTTTGGCAGAATGGATCCACCACTGCAGTACCGGGAAATGTTGTTTGTTTTTCCCCACAGGGATGAATCCAATGGAGAAGAAGTTGGCAGAGTACAAGTGTGACACCAATGATGCAATTTGTTTGAAGCTAGGTTTGTTTTACTTGTTTATGTATATTTATGTTAACTAAGGTTGCAAAGCTACTGAAATCTAAAGTATTTCTGGTACACTATAGTAAGAACCCAAAGTCATTTATAACTTTTATATTAGCAGTTGATATCAGTATACATATTTCTCTATGAAGTTCTAGTAAACAGGTTGTATGATTTAAGACATCACTAATGAATTCATATAATCAATCTCCATATAGCTTTTTTAACAACTACAAACACTTTAATTTTGAAACATTTACAATATATTTTGAAGTTGTATACAAATTTAGGCAACAATATTAATTATATTTCTTTCCGAAACCCTCAAATTTAGAAGTTAGTGGTTTATATTTAGCATACTGTTTTACAGTTCGTATTATATTTTAAACCATCGTATTTGATGATTTCATGTTAACCATGTGATAAGGCTACTTAAAGGGCCAGTGGTAGTTAGGGACCCGTGATAATCTAGAGTCCTCAATATCACAACTGATTTATTTTTTTAAAGATACCGACCATTTGTTAGTTAGTCAACTGTCCACAAAATATCATTCCCTTTGCCAAACTAGTATCATAATATTTAATATTAATAATTCAATATTTGATGTTCAAGTTCCACACGTTAGAGTGAGTATTCACAACCTGTCAAATAATTAATCACTGTTATTCCTCTCAGTCCGGTTTGCAGATGAACTGGATGATGAGAGCACAACATTTCATCCAGAGTACAGCCACCAGCTCTATGGGGATGAGTGAGTATTCAACTCAACTTACATTCTGTTACAGCATTTGCATTTACATGGAAGTCTGCATGGCTGCTGGTAGCGGGACTGGAAACTGTTGAAACTAAAGGCTAACTTACATTTTGTCTTGTTTTCTTTCCTCCAGTGAGGTGGCTTTTGGCTACAAAGGCCTTCAAATCCAACTGTACTACACTGCTGGAAACTTGAGCACCCTCTTCAAAGTGAAATACACGGCCAAGGTCACTGAGACGTTCGACTGCGTGGAGGTAAATTATTTGTTTGCTATAGCCAATCAAAGTTAAATTTGACCTATATGCAAATGAGCCATTTGCCACATGTGCCTGAACAGTATCCAAGCACTACTCCATTTTTAACTTGGTTAAAGCCGCACAATTTCACATGCCAGTATGAAAATTCCAGAAGAGTCATCTTTAAGAATTTGAAAAAAAGATACCAGCCCTCGTCAAATAACCATGAAGACTTTCCATGTTTCAGAGGTGAACAACACAAGAACTAGCCAGAACAAGATTAGTTAAAATACTATAGCTAATGTGTTAGCATCAAAGAATGGGGCTGTAGCATAGCTTCACTTTAACCATTGATTGACATGGTAATGTCCCAAGAATATTGAGAAAAGCAAAAAACATGTCACAATGTGCCGTGCAGACCTCCATCTGTAACTCACTGTGTGTCGTACATTGTCTTCTCACAATGGATACCTCATTTCTTGCAAAGTTAAAGAGACACCATATATTCACCCCACATAAAAGACACCTGAACTATTCATGATCTCTGCATGGAAGAACACCTCTGTTAAGCAGACAGAAATCAAAGGCAAACCGACTACCTTGAAAGGTTAATGTAGTTGGTATACCCACCAGCTTTGCTTGAAGTGAAGATAGTTTTTATATATTTTACATTGTAAATCTTTAAATATGAATTTAATACGATATAGCAACATCTGTATATGGTGTTTTTGTACATACAAGTTTTTCCCCTACACTTTATTTCTTTCACATAAACAAGTGAACTGTAGAGAACATTGTGAATGTACCGCACTCAGTCCACTGTTGTGTGTATATATGCGGAGTGGTCTAGCGGTAACGCTCCTGGCTAAGACGCACTGGCTAGAGATCCGGGGTTCAATCCTCCTCCAAGCCTAGTTTTTTTAGGTTTTGGTTAAAACCTCACCAGGATATCACCTGATTTTGGTGCATATTGTTTTACTGATTAGATACGACATCTAGCGCAGGACTCTTCTAGTATGTTCTTTCCATTTTCCCTGCTTGTTTTTGTTCTTCTTGTGGCACTGAACGGTGCCTGTTGCTGGGGACCCTCCTGAGTGGAGAAGAAGCTGCACATATGTAAGGGATCATGGGATTTTGCAGACTTTGCCCCATGTATCAAAATCCCTGTGTGCCATTGAAGCACTAATCCTTTCTCATCATCCCTGAAGGGAGGGGTCAGAGTTGGACTGTGGTCTTGTGGCTCAGGCATTGATTTGAGTACCTCTGTGAGGTGATACTGGAACATGTCAGTCTGGTGTGTTTCCCATAAGTGTGTATTTTTTCAGGTGGGAGTTATTTTGCACGTTCTATATGAATGTCTGTACTTTACCTTGCAAAACCAAATAACATTTGTCTCCTCCTGTCAAGCTTGATTGAGAGGATCGTCTGTCAGTGCGTAGGGTTCACCATGCCTGCTTTCCTCATTTACTGTCAGAGGGGCTACGTTTAGTGCTCCACTCGACCTGCTCAGATGTGTGCTAACTCACCAGAATAATGCAACCAGACGTGAAAATGTTGAAACTCTTCATTGCTGGTAGCAAAATGCAATTGTCCATACAGAATTCTTAAGATCCAAGTGGGTAGTGACCTGTAAGCTTTCATCTTTATTTTAACCAGCAGTCCTCAACGAGCAATATTGTAACTGCTCTCTACAATCTTCTTCAACTAGATGAGTAGAAAAGACTAATGCTCTTTGCTAGTAACCTTAACTTAGGCCAAGGCCTAACAGATGGTAAACAGCACCTAGTTTTAAGGTTCCTTAACACTTAAAGATACAAAAAACAAGTTTGAATGCGAGTAGCTAATTTTGATTACATTGGATGCTTCTAGTCCTTTATGGACGTACTTCTAGTCCATACTAGTACATAGTACACAAGTTTGTGAGACCCTTATGGTCCAAAAATTGCAGTCATTTTAAATTCATCGCCATGCTATTGAGAATGTCCTGCTTGTCGTACGCTTCACGACTATGCCCTGACAGCAGACTTTGGAGTTGAGTGGTGATCTTATAAAACGTTGTTGACATGGAGTTCATCCTTACTAGGTCAAAAATCCCTAACACCAGTCCTTGTAGCATCTGACAAGGGCCCACTATCGAAGTAGTCCCTGAAATCAGCTGTAAGTATAAAATAATTTTCCTCTCCATTTTATAAATTTCACTGATGCTCTAAATCTAAAGAGTTAAAGTGGCCATCATGCTGTAAGGGTTAGAATGGAAATGGAGCATAAACCCTTACCTGACTTATGTAACCCAAATCCCAGGCAGCGCTCTATGCCAATTTTGTGCTGCCTCGTGCAGGAACCCTGGGGAAAGTAACAGAACCCATGGTCAGGCTCGAACCCATGACCATTGTGACGTAGACTGTCCTTTAATGCAGTGAGCATACACCCTTTGAAGAACTATGGGATCATTAGGGACCACAGGGTCAAGACATCCTTTCAACACATCATCCAATGCAATGCAGGGCATTGTCCCCTTCTCTACCCTGGGGCATATTGTTCGTGGTATTTCTGTGGTGTTGATTGTCCTGATGGTTTTGAGTCTTGTGAAAGTAAACCTGGTATTTACATCAAAGTCCAACTTCTGGTGTATAGTCATCTCCCTCCCCTGTGTATAGTCAAACCCTAATTAAAATGTCCATGTTCTGTGTAGCTTGTAGAACTGCCTGAATGAGAAGTATTTACTGAAGCGTTCTTGCAGTTTGTTGAAATAGGAAGCACTTGCTTAATTGAGTGTAAAGTGTAGAATTATACTGTGTTCAAATACATGCAAAGTCTCACAGAGTAGTCGTTTGTGGTAAATGTTTATTTTCTGACAATTTTCCCTTAGTAGCGTACTTGATTATCTTCAAAATGGTTTATTTTGGTGTCAGTATTTTACAGTGCTTTGGTGACAAACCAAGGCTGAAGAAATCCCTGTGGTGGTGATGATGATGATGACGACGGCCAGGCCAGCTCTGACCCATGAGTGTCCACCTCGTTAAGGGTTTAGTGCAGCTGGTGTAACACAGAGCGTTAGGGCACAGCAGTAGAGTCCAGGCTGCATCTGAAGAGGGTTTGTCTGTGAGTGCCTGCTCGCTGGCTGGCTGTAGTGCAGCTGGTGACAGTTACAGGGGAGCTGGGACAAAGTTCAGCATGCAGCTGCTAGTACTCTAATGGGAGGCTCTTGTCAGAGATCACCTTTACCCTGAACCAGCCAGTTGATGGGCCCGGCACAGTCGGACATCATTTCTGTTCTTCCCCATTGTTCAATACCGGGTATTAATGAAAACCAGAACGTTGCAGTATTTTGTGCATATACAATATTAGCTTAGTTGTAGACTTTAGAGATAAGATGTGAAGATGACACAAGTGTCTTGTTTGAATTCGTATAACACTATTCAAACATCTATTGCCAATAGAGAATTTTAGAAAAAGTCAACCTGATCTGATTTAGTGTTTTTACCTAGACTGTTATATTCACATAACTTTAAGTTAAAATGTTCTGAAGATACATTGTTGAATCATAACTAAAATGACTGATGCGTTCTTTTATGCCGGGATGTGTAATTTAGTGTCTAGCATATAAGAGAGCGCGTTGGACAATGGCTTGTTTGTCCATGGCCTTTTATTTCGTCTCCTTATTCCTCAGAAATGCGGTTGAACAATTACAATGATGAAGTGGCATTCAGCTGCAGGTGCATTAGTTCCAGTGGATATTAGCTGATGTCTGAAAGGAGAGGAATTAGCACTGTGTTGTATTAGCCTTTTGTAGTGCATTTTGTTCAGGCCTTCTTCATTTCCCTGTTTTCAATAGTGAGCAGCAAGGGTCTAGGTAAAGAACTAATGCCCATCACGCATGGCAATGGTGTGAAAGGGCTGCTTAGCAAGTTAATACAAAGTGTTCTCATGTCAATCCTTGTGGAAATGGATACAATGCAAACATCACAGCTGAACCAACCACACATTCTACTGAGTAAAAGTCCAGGGGGAGGGGCCCCATTGTGCGCCGGGCCCTTTGAATCGCGGGGGCAAATTCATCTGATTGAGGCGCGTTGGCCAGGATTAGAGGAGAGGCCGCTATTATGGATATACTAGGTTTGTTAAGTTGAGATCAATTCATTACATTTTATTGCCCAGTGAGAAGCAGAAATGCGTTATTGTGGGGACTTCATCAAATATTCATGGTTTAACGTAAGTAGTAAATGTATTCAATTAAGTGCTCTTTCACCGAGGGGTTGGGAAGGCTGGGGGGGGCTTGTCTCTACTGACAGTCTTAATTGCCTAATGGTTCTCCTTTTAGTATGGCACAAAAATATGTATTCTTCCACTTTAATTCCTCGTGTTCTCCGTCAATCAGAGCTGAAGCACAACCTAATGACGGAACAATGGTAACTTATTTCCTTGGTCTCATTAATTATTAAACATGTAGGGGGGATATTAATGCCCAGATTTTCTGATTCATGCAATTTCATGTTCTCAATTCATATGGTAAAAAATAAAAAGCAATATTCTGCATGTATGTTTTTTTCATTTTAACATTTTTGCCAAGATCAAAATATCAAAGTCCAAAAAACTGATTTTGAAAGGAACAAAACTGCATATGCTTTAAAAGCAAACGCTTAATTAGTTTGACAAGAGATCATCAAGTGTAGGATAGTAGCCGACTATCTGTCCTGATTCAAGGAGCTCTAAGTTAGCGCAGTGTTCTAAACTCTCGTTTCCTCCACGCAGCCGGACAACGTTGAAGGGAAGATCCGAGAAATCATCCCGGCCGGGTGCTGCTGCAGCTCGGATGACTTCATGTCGTTGCTGGAGAAGGAGGCCAACTTCAAGCCTTTTGGCACCCTGCTGCACACCTACGACGTCCATAACGTGGCCGAGGGGGAGGACTTCACCTACCAGATTCACAAGGTGCACATGCCTAGATTTTCTTGTGTAATATGCACACACGTCACTCGGTGTCACTGTTATTTTAGTGTGACTTTACCGTTTTATTTACTTGAACTCTGCCTGGTTTTCCTAGGTGGACGTGGCGTGCCCGGGATTCCGAGAGTACCACGAACGCCTGCAGACCTTTCTTATGTGGTTCATCGAGACGGCCAGCTTCATCGACGTGGACGACGATCGCTGGGACTTCTTCCTCGTGTGAGTGTCCGCCCTCCTTAACGAACGCCACTTTCTCCGAACCCTCTCGTCGAGAAACTACGTTCTCCTTTGAGGCGATCGCAACCAATTACCCGGCCGGTCGGATAGTTTTTTATCCCCCGACTATGGAGAATGTCGATCTGGCAGGAGTCGCCTTTGTGTTCGAAGTTCTTTTCATTTAGTTCTTCCAGGGCAAGAGCTGAATTGAACGCTGTTGTCTTTTGAAACACTGAATGACATCTCAAACAGTAAAAAGAGCCTCTGCTAGTGTTTTCTTTAGCCTGGCACCTATTAATAGTGACAATGGGCAAATGGGCTGAAGTGATGTGGAGGGTCTCGACCCCGCCCAACCCCCTTCTACTGCTATAAGTTGCACTCCTCCAATTAAGTACATAATGTATTCAGGTTGTAGCAGGTGTACGGAATGGGGCCCGGCCTGGCTGCTCCAACATGCTGACACTGAAAAAGGGGCCCGGAGAATGGAGAGGAGACGTTGGACGAGGCACGAGAGTGTGCCTGTAATTGACCTTCTTGCCTTTGTGTTTTATCTGCAGATTTGAGAAGTACAATAAGGATGGGGAGACTCTCTTTGCGACTGTTGGCTACATGACAGTTTATAATTACTACGTGTACCCAGACAGAACGCGACCACGTGTAAGGTAATTGCTAGGCGAGCACGTGCCTTCTCGTTCTTTTGTACTGAGCAGGAGAGGAAAATTATACATTTCTGTCTCACTTGTCCTGCAAAAAATCCCAAATTACTGGCTTACGTATCCAACCATCCAACCCCAATCTGTGATACGGAAGCCAAATTGATCAGACAAAAAATAATCTTTTGGCTCTAAATAAGCATTTTGTTTGATGTTTGATGTTTTGATGGACGTGACATGATATCAATTTAAGTTTGTTATAATCAAGTGAAAAGAGCTCCCTCAATTACAAATAATTGGTAAGTTTCTTTCCCTCTCTGAATGTTACGTTGTAATTGATCAGGTTTTGTATTGCTAGCAGGGATTGATAGATATTCCAGAGGTCAGGCAGGGTGTTTTTTTTTTATGTCTTTCACACATCTTGGCCTGGTGTTCTTCTAAATAGCCAAATGCTCATCTTGCCACCATTCCAAGGAGAAGGCCATGGAGCACGGCTGTTGGAGGCAGTGCACAGATTCTACTGCAACCTGTCCAAAGTCCAGGACATAACAGGTGAATGAGCTTGTGTGTGTGTTTGAGCGCAATGTGACCTGTTGCTCTGGTAATGTTTTTAGCGGTGCTAGCATTACAAAGGTACAGTGGGAGTGTATACATGTGAACACAGTTTTATATTGCAGACCAATATAAATCTCTTAGACAAACGGCTGCAATGTTTACAGAACGAGTAAGAAGCATCCCAGCTTCGTTCATAGGGCATAACAGCCGCCTTGTTCATGTTGTACTTCACAGTGAATAGGGCGCTTGAGAGACTGTTCCTGCTGAATGGAGGTCTTGCCTCTTTGTGTTGAATATTCTCCACGTTGGTGGAAAACCTACGTGGGTTATGTAAATTCATAAAGCTTTAGCAGAACTGTGCCACATGCAGCTACAATCATCACCTCACAATGGAATTCTTTTCCTGTGTAGAGAGTCTGTGGGACATGATTATAACCCTTGTTGTAAACTTGGGGCGGTAGATGGTGAATCGTTTGTTTGCTGAGTGTAGGTAACGTGTTTGATGGCATTGCAGGTAGTGACTTACAGTAATGAATGCATACATTTTTTATACTTTATCATACTGGTCCACATGGGAGTTGAACACACAACACTGACAATGTTACAAGCGCAATTTTCTTAGAATTTATTGCTTTTGTGTGGTATTTTTTTTAATCACAGAACAACAAGAAGCTAGGGACACGGGCACGTATGGGGAGATGGAGGACACGCACAGACATTGACCAAGCCCGGGGCTCAAACCCGCATTCACATGCTCGGTCTATATTCGGGAGCCCAGATAGTCAAACCCTGGCACACAAAATAGGATGTGTTTGATATGGATTCTCAGTGCTGGAGTTTGATGTAGCGGTCTAAGCTCCAGAGTCTACCCCACATTTGCCCCACAGCAGATTGAGCCCCGGCTCGCCCGAACTGTCCTTGCTCTTGGTCTCCCCCTACACGCCCCATCTCCCTAGCTTCTGCTTCTTACTGTCCAGTCAATAAAAATAAAAAGACAATTGACTCAAAGTTGTGGTTTTATGATGCTTGTTCCCAGCCGAGGACCCGTCAGAGAACTACGTGAAGCTGAGAGACTTTGTTCTGGCCAAGCTCTGTCAAACTCTGCCATCGTTTTCCGATGAAAAGCTGCCCCTGGGCTTCAGTGAGCACATGGCCACCGAGGCTAGGGAGAAGTTCAAGGTCAACAAGGTCAGCCATTTGAGAGCCTGTAGCACGTTTCAGCACTGTATCTACTGAGAGCCTTACAGCATTCACTGAGCCATTCACAGACAAATCCACTCATTAACTTCTTACGCTTCGTTCCTGTCTATATAAAGGGAGGGCACTCTGCTCTCATGCACTCACTTCAAAGTGGCCCTTGCTTGATTTCTTTTAGGGCACTTAGTGCACTTTTAGCAGTTCCAATTATTTCCCAGGTTTCCTGTGTCCCCTTGCGTGTAGATGATTATCACAGTCTGATGCCTACAGTGTAGAGCAACTTAAGTTTTTAACTCCACCTTATCGTTCTTTCTTGACGCTTTGTGCACCTTGCTGTTTTACCATGAAGTCCTGAATAGTTCTAGCAGACCTAAAGCCCACTGAGGACTTGGCTTAGTCTTTAATACATTATTTTGTAGTCTGGCTGTATGGTTTCTTAAAAGAACTAATGACCTGATGTGCCCCCCCCCCATGCCCTCACCTACAGAAACATGCAAGACGAGTGTACGAAATCCTTCGCCTGAGGGTGACGGACATGAGCGATAAGGCAAAAGCAAGAGATTACCGCCTGGAAGTCAAAAGGAGGCTGTTTGCCCCCACCAAGGTACGTTTCCCTAAAAGGACCTCTTGTCCAGGGACGTGCCCCCCACTCCCTCCTCCTGCTGTGTCTATCTTGTGCTCTAGTTTAAGGTTTCCACAAACTTTTTTTGCTTGAATACACACCAATTTAGGTTTTTTGAATCGTGCACCACCATATGGTTTGAGTGGGGAAAATTGTGACCAATTTTAGGATTTACTGTATATTTACGAAATGATTTGTAAAGAATACTGGTCTAGGCTGCTAGTGTGGCAATGGGCTGAATATTTTCTGTGCCCTGGGCAACATTTGACAACCTAAACTTGACAGGATTTTTAAAGGCAATTTCTGGCATTTGTCATTAATATACTATATAGATTTGGTTTATGTTTACACTAAAATTGTGGTTTCATCTTGAAAATACAGTGCTCTCCAGAATTATGGCACCTCTTGGTAAAGATCATGTAAAATATTTCATTGTTGAAACATGTGCACGCCCTTCGCCATCCCACAGATCTGTCCAAGGAGTTGCGGAGCTGTCAACATAGGCAGGATTAGAAGGGAATTGGGTAGGGAGAAAATTGGGACAATTGACCAAAGAAAAATATTGTTTATCACAAAATAACCTACTACCATTTTACTGTAATCACAACAAGACATTTGACTAGATGCGTTTTTTATTGTAGATTCTTTGTTTTTTGAGAACCCAAGGTTCAGCAATTTGAAAACTAGGATTATTTTTTATATATCATAACATCCTTTTCACTGCAAAGGAGCTAAATACATGTAGGTATTAACCTTAGAATGTATCCCTCAGCTTTCTTTGTCTAACTTTGCTGTTGTCTTAAATAGCAACCCCATTTGAGAAGAGTTTTACCACAATTTACATTGGTTAAAAAACAGCCTGACTTGGATAGCTAATTTCTCAGGTAGTGTGACTTTTTGTTCTCCATAGGCTGAAAAAAATAGTTTATTTCTCTATTGTTTAACAATACTACCATAAGCAAAATGTTCTGAGTAAGATGTTAGAAATGTATCTCTTACTGTTCACAGGGTGGTGAATCTGAAATTGAAAGTAAACACAGTACTAAACATGATAAATGTAATTTTTTTAATAAACAAACATCTTTTTTATTCAGCTAAAATTAGTGTTTACATATTTTCGATGCCATTCATTGAAAAAGTGAATAAAAATAATTATTGTTTTTACGCTCTGCTTGACAAGCATCTCCATCGAACACCTAGATGTAGTTGGCGGGTCACAACTACGAGTGAGCTAAAGCGTTCATCACTAGGACACTGAATTAATGATTGTTGAAAATTGGCTTTGCTGTTGTATGCAAATAATAAATTATAAAAAGTAATATCCAACAGTGATAAACATGTCTTTGGGTATATATCTTTTATCATTTGAATGCTACCTCTGTGAATTTTTATCAAAACAATTAAATTCGTCTGTATTCTAAAATGTTTTACCAGTAGTGTACATTGAGGTCTTCTTCCAGGAGACTTTGAGATTTTGTGTGTGTATTTGTGTTTGTGTACATACGTTTTAACTTTCAATCATGCAACCCACATGGGTTTATGCAGTCGCAACCCACCGTTTAAAGCCCCTTGCTCTAGTTTGTAGTCCAAAGGTTGTGTCTATACAATGGAATGGTTTAATATCCAATTCTAGACTTAATGAATGATTGTTAGTGACAATATATAACCAGGTTCAATCTAGAGTTGATTATAATTTCATAATTGTTGATAATACCTAACTTTTCAAAGTGTTTAAATTGTTAGACAACTGATGATACTACCTACAATGCATCAACATGATTTAGAAATGGCCAAGAAAGAGTTGGAATATACACCTTTATCTGCTAAGAGCCGCTTCTTTCAGGGTCTTGTTACTTCTGTTGCATGACTCCAGAATCAGGGAAAATTATTATTCCCCAGTTGCAGGAAAATAGCGAGAGTACCAAAGGCTTATTATTGGAGGTACAATGGGTCTCTGCAGGCGTCCGCACTAGTGTTATCTTGGGACACAGATCCATTCACAGCACTGTCATTATGCACGATTTGCATGTCTTTGGGAAGAAGGAGTAATTTAGCTTGAACTAGGTTGCCAACAGCACACAATCAAGCAAGCTGATGTTTAACAAATTCAAACGGCACACATTCAAGCAGGCTCATGTTCCACAAACTCAAACGGCACACCTTCAAGCAAGCTCATGTTTCATATCATCGTCCGATGCTGTGCTTCGTGAATGTAAGTAGAGCAACTGGAACTCACTTTTCCGACACAATAAAGATTTGCGTGCGCAGTGTCGTACTACGTGAGTGTGCGGTTGGAACCCGGCAGACCGGCCATTACAGGATAGCTGTCAGCGATGTAACCACACGTCTTGGAAGGGGGGGATGTGAAAAAGGAAGTAGGAGTTCCTTGGCAGGCCGGTGTGGAGTAGAGGTCTGGTTGCCAGATGCTGTTTTTTTTCTTCTCGAAGGCTCGGTTTGTTGTTGCTCATGAATGTGTAGAGGATTACACGTCTCTGCCCAAACCTGGCCTCCCTTAGCCCTCTCTTCAGAGAAACAGACTCTGTACGGTCACATGCACACTCGCTTTTCTTCACCAGGCCCTGAAATACATGAGTGACGAATCTTGGTCCATGTCCAGATGCTTTCAGCTCTCTGCAGTCTAAATGACAGACCCCTTATCCCCCCCATCCTTCTGAATGTTTGGCTGTATGACACTAATCAGCTGCAGTCAGGGTTGCAGTATGGGTAGCAATGATACTCAAGCTGAATGTGCTGTATGTAATATTCACTGCTAATGATGCCAGTAAATGCACCCCCACACACACTTTACAGATGCAAAACACCACACAGCATGCTTTTTAAACTTCAGTTAAATTGAGAGGGGAAAACATAGGTCACACAAGCTGAGGATGCAAAGTCATTGGATTGTCAACCAACCACATTAATTAATCAGTGTGTGCATTTCTGTGTTCAGAAGAACCAGCGGGAGATGGCCAAGATGATGAAGTGCCTGAGACCGGAGGAGCTGGCGTCCCACATCAGTCAGATGGACACGACGCTGCAGCAAGAGGAGCTGGAGAAGAGCTACCAGGAAGTGCTGACCGAGTACAGGAGAGTCATCGAGAGGCTAGCGCAAGCCTGATCCCCTGAGCCACGCCCCTGTAACATAGCCCCACCCTCCTACCTCCTAATGCCCGCCCTAGATGTGTAGTAGGATGGAGGATGTGCTGCGCGCTGCAGCTGGCTGGGGAGCGTCTCCCTCACTCTGTCCCGTGTGTGTCTAATCACTGTGTGAGATGTGGTGGTTGGTAATCATTGACAGGCGATAGAAACACCATGAGAGCATTTGGCAGGGGAGGACCTGACTCTTGTAATAGAGTAAGGGAAAGCAATTATTCTGTTTTCATTCTTCACTATCTGTTTTCAAGCATTTTTCCTGAAGACTAGTTGGTTTTGAAGCACTTCAAATGGAAATAAATGACCTGTTATTTTGTACATTGATCAAACTGGTTCGCCTTTTTTTAAATACTATTTGAAAGTGTAATTTCAGAAACAGTGCATTGTGTACATAATGTAAATGCACTGTAATTAATGTCCTACGGTCCATATTGTAGTTCTTATTGTGTAGTTATTAGGGAAACTAATAAAGTAATTGTTCTTACAATGTTGTTATTAAATACATACAGTATTAAACTCAATATCTTGATACTGTTAACTGTACAGTACACTTACTGGATACACTGTACTTTAAGTAGTGTGAATTTCAACTGAACTGAATATGCATTTATTCAATATTAGCTAATCCATTTAGTCTAATCAATTTCCAGATGTAATTTTGTTCAGGCACCCTCTTGTGGCTAATGTAACTTCTGATTGCCGTTAGGCAGAGTGTTGGGCTAATGAGCGTTATGGTTCTCAATTTAAAACCTCTTTGCTTCTGCATTGCCCACTTGTCCAGAGCACTATGATGAAAAGCCATTTCCGGATACTTTCGCACATATTCACTAAATCAAGGTCTCAAGGTTAATTTTCCCTCCACTTGTAACAAGTAAAACCTCTGAATACTTGACCAGCTCTGATTTTAGTTTGATTGAATCCACTCACGGCCGCCAGGGGTGTCATTTCACTATGGGAGACCAGACTGTGTACTTTCCTGTAATGATGTGAATATATCCAAAGCAGAGGCTCGACTGACCGGCGGGCCAGTTCAGCGTTTGTGCTCTGTTGTGGCGGGAGAAGTGTTCGCTGACCTCATCTCAGTTCTGACTTTGTGTTGGGATCTGGAGGGGCACAGCCCAGTGTGGGAGAGTTGACAGGCCTGGCTGGTGTTGTCAGAGCTGGTGGTTTGAGTCTGAGACCTACAGACCACCAAGACCACACAGGGATGTTTACAGAAGCCCAATTACTCCCCTCGAGCTCCGCCATGCAAATCAGGGGAAACCCAGGTCCCCTCTCCCCGGTGCACCTGCCTGTAGCGGGCAGTTAGGCAGGACTCCCGGGGGTTTGAAGAGAATCTGGCCCAGATTGATACAAGGCTATTGAATGGAGCACACATCCAGTCAGCAGGGAGTCATACAGAGACTTTTCACAGAGTTTCCTTGATAACAAGATAAAATACTTTTTATCAAGTGAACTTGGATATGTTTCAAAAATATGATACAGAGTTGTAAATTAGTACCTATGCAGTCTTTTCCACTGAATGTATTTGTGTATGATAGGTGAGAGAAAAACCAGCCATGTTCAGCCTAGAGTAGGTTCTATTGTATTACGTTCATTTAGTTGTCCGATTTCTTTCCAAACACGGTGTTAATATGGACCTCTGGGGGTAGTTGTGAATAACCATGTTTAGGAAATAAGACATCCAAGTTGCTCTATGATACTGTTCTGTTATTGGACATCTCTATTGAAAGTTATTCTGCCTTTGCAGTCAATCAACCATTCGGGTGCATTGAATTGAAATGTAAATGGAAAATGTGGTTCTCCCGAAGCCAGTCACCATGTTGAAACATAGAACAACAGTTCCCTCTTGGTTCTGTTCTCACGGGGAACCGTGTCACACCAAGGCTTAGACGGGAACTTGACTTTGCTCTCCCTTCTCTTGGTCTTTGGTGTTTGCAGAGAGACAAGTATGTCTGTCTCTAGTCTGCGTTTGTGTTGAGGATTTAGCCGGAAACTGTTTTTATCACTTCATGCTGTGTTATTAACACATTTCTTCTGCACTGTGTTTTCCTGTTCTCCCAGGAGAAATACAATTGAAATCATAACTGAGGCTTATTATTGATGACAGTATGAAGGTAGACTTTAGGTATCTGGTTTCAACATTTGGCACGCTGGTCGTCTGCTACTGTTAGCTGATGGCGCCTCCCTTTCCTTCTCCTGAGACAGACGGGCAGTTTGGACCTGGGCCCAGCTGTACTGATAGACCTGATGAAAATGATAGCCTACCTGTACTCAGAAGCCCAGACGTCTTAGCCTCTGCATTCCCAGGAAAGTAAAACGAAGGCATGTTGGTGCCCACCCTCTCGCACCCCGCTCCTGCTTATCGTGTTCCCAGCTCTATTATGCTCCTCGTCGGTTACCCATATACCCCGGGGCCAACTGCCCCCTTGTATCGTTGAACCTGGCCAGACGCTTTCTCTGCTAAACAAGCCCTCTTTAAGATAATGTTTGATGCGCTGACAAGCAGATCCAAAACACCGTAAAAGAAACTCAATTTGACATCTTTTAATTGTGTCAGAAAAATAATGATTGTGGCTCGTTGACTGGTTTAGATCAGGCTGCTGATATGGTAATTTGCTTGAGTAAAGGATGTGGTGAAAGGGGTGGTGTCCCTTTAGCCCACTGTACTGGTGACTCCTTCCCACTATCTAGAAAACTGTCAAGATGTTTAAGGCTGTGAACTTATTTATTAGTCTCTGTTTAAGTAACTAGTGCTTTGTGTTTGTGGAAATACTAATTTAAACAGACTTAATGACTGGAACAGGTGGCGGAGACAAGTGAAAGAAACCAAAAAGATTCAAAGAAAACCGTGAAGGCCGTCCATGTTGACCAATTACTTTCAAATGTACTGATTTGTTTGTGGAAACGTATTTGTCTTTCCATAATTTTCTGATTACATCATTGAATGTGTGATTGGGATTTTCTTATAGATAATAATAATTAGCATCCATACATGGGAATGTGATGAAGAATTAAGAATTAATCTGCTGAAGTGCAATACAGGAGACCCATAATGCACATTGAATGATTGACAGTGATTGGACAGTTCAACTGGTGAACTTGTTATTTTTTGTCACAGGTGATGTATGTTGGTAGTGCTGGAAGTATAAACATACCCTTCCTGTATCACAGCTCGATAAAGATCCAGTTTCAAACTGCAAAGACGACTTTGTCCTAGCTTGGCAGTATGGCTTGGTAAAATATTTGAGGGTTTGTTGTCCTTATCTGATGTGCTCATTTATTATGTCTATTTCTTTGGAGGGCTCTTTCCATATAATGTTCAGCTTTTTAAACCTGCACTGTGAAACTTTTTTAAGACTACAAAATTATGTTTCAGGACTAGTAAAGGTTAGGAACTAGCATGTTGAATACAGGGGGTGAAAACATCAACATAATTAATGCAAATTACGGAAAATATCTAACTAAAACAAATGCATTATATGGACAAAATACGTAATAATGTGTATTTTTGGAAATTACTGTTATATTGTCTCATATTATTCCTATGTTCAGTAAAAACATTTACTGTAGGTATATATATATACAAATAATTTTTAAAAATGTACATAAAATTCAGGCCGACAGGACAAATGAATGGAACTTTACATAAGCTTTAAATTGACATGAACATATCCAAATGACCAGATGCTACTGGTTGAACATGTGTGGTTATTAATGATTTGAACCTGTGGTGACATTTGGCTTTCATTTACTCAGTGCTCGTGTCATGTAGCCATGTGGCGTGATTAAAATCAGCCAGGAAGTGGTCTTGAAATGTAAGATATTATGTTTAGAACTGGGAAGGAACAGCTTCCTTGATACGAGGGTATTCATCAGGACTAACTGTACCGCTGTCCAGGGCCCGATTATTAATCTCTTAAATGAGCCGTGTTGAGGAGGTAAAGGGAAAAACATACTGGCCCAATGTAGTTTTCAATTAAAACTGTCCCATTAGGCAGTAATTGTTGCAGTGTTATCGGGGCTTGGGAGGGAGGCAAAGGGGAGGGGGAGCTAGACGGACTCAGATGGAGATGGTATCAGGTCCTGGAGACAGGAAACCTTTCTGTAATCTTGTCATGTTGGAGATCTGTGTGCTGCCTTCTGAAAGGCTGACTTTCTTCCACAGTTTCTCCACAGGACCACTTAATCTTTTGATTTTCTAAATAGAGTCTGGCATAAATTCAACCTGCTAGTCTTGTCATGCAAGACATAGTATTAATTGTTAACAAACATTTACAGAAGTATATCAATTAATTGGCTTAAAGCATACATTCCCTGACAGCATAAACCAGTAACTCATTTTGATCCTGTGTATTTTAGAAATTTGCCAAATAGGTATCAGAAAGATCAGGAAAACCCAAATATGGTGCAATTCAAATGCCTTTCTTAATAGCAGAAAAGACACACACTTAAAGGTGCCATGTGTTGAATTTCACAGTGAGAACCAAATTACTTTCTTTTTCAGTGACAACAGATCATTTTTGTTTTATAGAAACAATCGGAAAATCAGTTTAGACTGCATAATAATTTCCTAAGTTATGCAGTGCATATTTTAACAGGAATTTAAATGAGAACATGAGTTTGTCAATAGGCACGTGAAGGTCTGTCTTTAATACACCCTGCTCTAAAAAAATATTTATATTAACGATCAAAACCTTTACTGTACATTGTGTAATTCGTTGAGAACAAAATTATGTAACAACGGTGAATTCACCAACTGATTTATTTCTGGATTCAAACTCAACTAAGATCTAAATAAATAATTGAAATCACAGGCTGTTCCAACTTGCATTTATTTTGTCATGGCAACTCATAATGTGACTCAGTAGTATGTACGACCCCCATGTGCCTTTATGTACTCCTGACAACGTCTGGGCATGCTCCTCATGATAATGGCGGATGGTGTCCGGGGGGATCAGGGCATCAGTGCTGGACAATCTGTGGTGCAACTTAGCGTCTACGGATGCACCGAAACATGACGTCCTAGAAGTACTCAATTGGATTCAGGTCTAGGGAAGTTGAGGGCCAGTCAATGGCATCAGTCCCTTCGTCATCCAGGAACTTTCTACACACTCTGGCCACATGAGGCCGGGCATTGTCCTGCACCAGGAGGAACCCAGGGCCGCTGAACCAGTGTATGTTCTGACAATGGGTCTGAGGATTTCATCCTGGTACTTAACAGCAGTCAGCTTACTGTTGGCTAACATGTGGAGGTCTGTGCTACCCTCCAAGAGTAAACCTCCCCAGACCATCGCTGACCCACCGCAAAACTGGTCATGCTGGATGATCTTGCAGGTAACATAGCTTTCACCACAGCGTCTCCAGACTCACGTCTGCCACTTGCTCAATGTGAACCTGTTCTCATCTCTGAAGAGAACTGGGAGCCGTTTCCAATTCTGTCGTTCTCTGGCGAATGTTATTTGAGCTACATGGTGCTGGGCTGTGAGCACAGATCCCACTAGATGACGTTGGGCCCTAATGGAATCTGTTTCCAAAAAAATGGTCAGAAACATGCACACCAGTAGCCCATTGGAGGTCATTTTGTAGGGCTCTGGCAGTGCTCCTCCTGTTCTTTCTCACACAAAGGAGCAGATACCGGTCCTGCTGCTGGGTTGATGGCCTTCTACTGCTCTGTCCAGGTCTTCTTGTGTAATGGCCTGTCTCCAGGTATTTCCTCCATGCTCTTGAAATGTAGTGGGAGACACAGCAAGCCTTCCTGGCATGTATGGGTGTGCCATCCTGGAGGTGCTGGACTACCTGTGCAACTTGAATGGGCTGCAGGTACCGCCTCATGCTCCAGTAGCGACAAGGCCACTAGCAAAATACTAAACTAGAGAAGAATCAGGAAGGATGAGGAGAGAGCGATTATCTGTGGCCACCACCTGCAAAACCATTCCAATTTTGGGGGTTGTCTTGCTGTTGCTCTGCACATGTTGTCACTTTTATTTTCACCAAAACAGGTGACACTGATTCACAATCACTTATGCTTCCTAACCATACAGATTGAGATCCCCAAAATGTCATTTAATCGGTCTTGATTACGTGTTCCCTTAATGTTTTTGAGCAGTGTAATTTATTCATTTTATGCCATATTTTTTTGTTACAATGAACTGCATAGTGTAGGGAATCATTATGGTATATACAGGTCCTTCTCAAGAAATTAGCATATTTCATCTGACCAATAAAAGAAGTGTTTGTAATACAAAAAAAAGAAAAGTCAACCTTCAAATAATTATGTTCAGTTATGCACTCAATACTTGGTTGGGAATCCTTTTGCAGAAATGACTGCTTCAATGCGGCGTGGCATGGAGGCAATCAGCTTGTGGCACTGCTGAGGTGTGATGGAGGCCCAGGATGCTTCGATAGCGGCCTTAAGCTCATCCAGAGTGTTGGGTCTTGGGTCTCTCAACTTCCTCTTCACAATATCCCACAGATACTCTATGGGGTTCAGGTCAGGAGAGTTGACAGGCCAATTGAGCACAGTAATACCAGGGTCAGTAAACCATTTACCAGTGGTTTTGGCACTG
The DNA here is from genome assembly GCA_016801145.1 of Umbra pygmaea. Taxonomy (NCBI): domain Eukaryota; kingdom Metazoa; phylum Chordata; class Actinopteri; order Esociformes; family Umbridae; genus Umbra; species Umbra pygmaea. Next base: position 20,598 of record JACXGM010016108.1, read on the forward strand.
TGAGCAGGTGCCAGGTCGTGCTGAAAAATGAAATCTTCATCTCCATGAAGCTTTTCAGCAGATGGAAGCATGAAATGCTCCAAAATCTCCTGATAGCTAGCTGCATTGACCCTGCCCTTGATAAAACACAGTGGACCAACACCAGCAGCTGACATGGCACCCCA
>JACXGM010016109.1:0-10146 GCA_016801145.1 Umbra pygmaea
TATTATTATTATTATTATTACTATTATTATTATTACTATTGTCATTACTATTTTAAAATTCTTATATTGTTGTAATTCTTGTTTTTAAGCCCACTGCATAGAATCGCCGAGCCATGTCAAAAAGAATTTCTCTGCATAGGATGATGTATGTTATTCAATGCATATGATAAATAAACCACTTTGACTTTGACTTTGACTACTGTAGAATAATCTGTAATTTATTTTTGTTTTTATGATAAATGGAGCCAGCCTCCAAAAGTAATTTTCTGTGTTTTTTTCTAAGCAACACTGTCCAGAAACTATGTTCTTATAAACTAAAGTTGGTTGTCATTACATTAGAATAATAATGTTTCATATAATCTAGATTTAGATATGGAATGAATAGCATTCAATACAAAATGAATATGTCTCATATATTGAAATCAAGTTATGTCATAAAAGAATTGCTTTTTGGTGCATTACAACCACACCGGTCATATTACAAAATAATTTATTAAGGCCAAACAATAAATGAAAAATGTACAACATGAAAAACGTACAATATCTACAAACTATTTACTGCTCACTGCCAATATCAGCTGTTCCTCCACCTTGAATGAATGTTGAATAAATCCAGGAGTTCAAATCATATCACATGACATCATCATGGGTCAGCAGCAAGAAACATCACTTCATCATGTGACAGCAGCAAGCAGGCTCCTGATTGGTTAACGCAGCGCAAACTGACACAAGTTCAGATTCTTCAACTCGGGCGTCAGACGCCAATTGGCTTCAAACGCGTGAATGTACAATGTGCACCAAATGAAATCACTCGCGCGTAATGCATGTCAAGTCATGTTGAGAACCTCAATTCGCCTCTTTCGGCCAAACTGGATGCGCGAACAAGGCGGAATCGAGTCCACCACGCCGCGCTAAACGTGTCCATCGCGCCGCAGGACCTCCAGAAGCGCGTAAACGCCTCTTTACATTGACTTAACATGGTAATCACTCGCTCCATACGCTCAATTTGCGGTTGGTCTGAATGTAGCATAAGACTGACACATAAGATTTAGTCCTACACTTCCTTAAAGTAGGACTGAGATGTTTGATAACTCACTCTTAACTGCAGCTTTGAGCCAAGAATTTCCTTACTCTTAAGTCAAGTCTTAGCAGTGTTCTTATGAGTAATTCTAAGAAGCTTGATAAATACACGCCCAGATGTTCTTCAGTGTTTATTTGCAAGTAGTGCAACCTGAGAACACAAAACGGTGCAGTGCAGTTGGAATGTTTCAAGGTAAAAGGTTACAAATAAAACATGGAGACATAGAAAATGGAGTGCAATTTCTTAACTAACAATAATAAATACACATTTTTTATAAATTTCAATGCTATAAAAAATAGGTATCTATAAAATAACAGCTGATACGAAGTATAGGCGCTCACACCAAAAACAAGGTAGGCGAAGATGTCATTTATGCAAAACTGCGGCAGCAAGTCTTCGTTGGTGCTCCAAACTTTGTTGGGGAGTTCATAGGGATCCAAACCTTTAATAGTGCTGATTTTGTCAATATACGGTCCCTGGCTTCCCTATTTGTTGAGGAGTTCATAAGGATCAAAACCTTTTAATACTGCTGTTTTTTTCCACATACTGTCCCTGGCTTCCCTATTTGTTGGGGATTTCATAGGTATCCCAAACTTCTAATATTGCCAATTTTGTCCACATATGGTCCCTGGCATCTCTATTTGTTGGGGAGTTCATAGGGATCTAAACCTTTAATAGTGCCGATTCTGTCCACATACGCTCCCTAGCTTCCCTTTTTAAAGTATCCCGGTAAATTCCACATCCTTTTGTGGATTTTAACCTATTTTTTATTTTCTTTCTCCCAACTCTGCTTCTTCTTCTCGTTCGAATTGCTCTATGTTTCCATTCGCGAGGCCATCAACATGGCCGCCACATCCTAGAATGCAACGCGGCGCTGTTTGAAAAATTATTATGTTTCAACCTCTAGTTGAACACTGTCTATCTTGTATGGCCAAGGTAGCAACAGTCATTACCATATAGTATAAAACACCAGTGACAGAAAAATAACTGTGTTGTCCCCAGCCGAATAACAACCGCATTCTTTGATTAACTTGATGAGTAAAAAATATTTAAATCTTATGAATAAAATCAGTAATGATGTACATGTAATAGAGAGGTTCCACACAGAAATACTTTTTGTACAAGTGATCAAAAACAAGAAAGTTTGATACCTGTAACGTTTCCTAGTTCCTCTTCCCTGAGAACTACATCTTCCCCTTCCTAGATTGCTCAGAACTACAATTCCCATAACCCGGACTCAATCACCCTAATTCTGTACACCTGCTCTCACCCAGTCCATATATAAAGCACACACACACCATTGCCTCTTCGCGAGCCGCGTTAGGCTAGCTAGTTAGGTAGTGTCTGTATAAGCAAGCCAAACTGGGGAAGAGGTGTCGGTGGTTGCGCAGGTGTGGGGCTAAGCCAAAGCGTTGGTCGCGTCCGACGTGGGCCGGCTGGGTGGAGTTGTTGGACGTGCGAGGAGGGGAGCCGGAACCTGGGTGCGTGGCGTCCTCGTGGGGATCTGCTGCCGCGGAGTGTGAGCAGGAGAAGGCGGAGCATTTGGCGCTGGACGTATTGCGTGGGGGAGCTGCCGGTGAGGTGGCGGGTCGCGACGGCTGTGCGGTGAGTGAGGTCGGCATGGTGGGGAGCTTGGGTGAGAGTGTGGGTGGGGATAGTGTGGGGATTGGGTTTGAGGAGGAACGGGGAAGTCGTCGGAAGAAGAAGTGGGCGCGAAAGAAAGAGGGAGTGGGGAGTAGTTCGGGAGAGGGTGAAGGGCCGGCGGTGAGTGGTGGGGAGCAGTGTTGGGGTGGTGTTGACGTGGGTGGGCCGTGTCCGGCCTCGCTCTCCGGTGCTGTTGGTGGCGGTACATGCACCTCTAGTTGGTTGCGATCCGCCATAAAACCCCACAGAAAAAGAAGAAGAAGAAGATTGCCTCTTCGCAAGGCATTGTGAGTATTGATGTCCTATTACTGAGCATTCTATGTCTATATTGTTGTTCTGGTCTGACCTTGTGGATTATTCTGCCTTGGATTTACCTCTGTACCTTTGCGTGTAATCTGGGATTGTTATTCTGGCTTGACCCGTGCATTGATTACCCTGTCTTGTGTTTTTGGATTTTCCTCGGTACCTTCGCTTCATTCTTGGATTGTGTAAAATATACTGTAAGTCTTTTTTTACCTCTTGGGAGTATCATTACAATACCTCTGGTCTAGATTTTTACAGGCAAGGGAGTAATAGTGATCCAATGTGCAGCATTGTTTGCAGAGACACAATCTCTATGTAAGAGTTTCAGATTTTCTGCAGATTTAATTGTGAAGAAGCCCGAATAACCAAGTAATTCCACCTGCTGGTAGTATTGATGTATAGAAGCCCTGTACTATAAGGTGGGTTTGTTTTTACTGGTGCACATCTAAGTTTATCTTGTTATATATACATTAGGTATACATTCTAATGCCTACAAACTGTAAAGAACATGACCATCTAACAATCATGACAGATGCATTGTAGGCTTTACATATCATTGAATGAGGCCATATTTGTTATAACAAGACAGTATTGTGATAATGATCTCATTATAACAACCATGTTATAAGGAGAATGAGTTCAACTTAGATGTGTGCCAGTAAAAAAGAAATCACCTCATGGTTCAGGGCTTCCATATGTTTGAGATCTACCCACAGATTATTTTCTTTCTTCAAGTGGTTGATTTTCATGTATGATTTGGAGTGTCTTGTTGTATTACTCAACTTCAGTTCTTTACTGACAGTGAGTCATTAGCATCTTGGATTGGTAGATCCATATTTTACTCCAACCACACAATATTCCCTGTACTGCTCACTAGCTGCAACACAGCCCCAAAGCATTTTAGGTTTACCACTACTAGCTCCAACAATGGTAGATCAAATGGAAGGGTGCCTAAACTTCTGCACAGGCATACATTTTTTTTATAATAATACATTCTAAATTCTGCATATAAAAAGTAACTGTGTATTAAAATCGGCAGACAAATTGTTTAGTTTGCATTACTGCAGTGACACATTTTTTTACTTCGAAAATACACTGCTCAAAAAAATAAAGGGAACATTTAAACAACACATTGTAACTCCAAGTCAATCACACTTCTGTGAAATCACACTGTCCACTCAGGAAGCAATACTGATTGACAATCAATTTCACATGCTGTTGTGCAAATGGAACAGATAACAGGTGGAAATTATAGGCAATTAGCAAGACACCCCCAATGAAGGAGTGGTTCTGCAGGTGGTGACCACAGACCACTTCTCAGTTCCTATGCTTACTGGCTGATGTTTTGGTCACTTTTGAATGCTGGTGGTGCTTTCACTCTAGTGGTAGCATGTGACGGAGTCTACAACCCACACAAGTGGCTCAGGTAGTGTAGCTCATCCAGGATGGCACATCAATGCGAGCTGGGGCAAGAAGATTTGCTGTGTCTGTCAGTGTAGTGTCCAGAGCATGGAAGTGCTCAACCCAGCAGCAGGACCGCTATCTCCGCCTTTGTGCAAGGAGAAGCAGGAGGAGCACTGCCAGAGCCCTGCAAAATGACCTCTAGGAGGCCACAAATGTGCATGTGTCCAATCAAACAGTCAGAAACAGACACCATGAGGGTAGTATAAGGGCCCAACGTCCACAGGTGGGGGTTGTGCTTACAGCCCAACAACGTGCAGGACATTTGGCATTTGCTAGAGAACAACAAGATTGGCAAATTCCCCACTAGTGCACTATGCTCTTCACAGATGAAAGCAGGTTCACACTGAGCAATTGTGACAGACGTGACAGAGTCCGAAGACGCCGTGGAGAACGTTCTGTGCCTGCAACATCCTCCAGCATTACTGGTTTGACGGTGGGTCAGTAATGGTGTGGGGTGGCATTTCTTTAGGGGGCCGCACAGCCCTCCATGTACTCGCCAGAGATAGCCTGACTGCCATTAGGTACCGAGATGAGATCCTCAGACCCCGTGTGAGACCATATGCTAGTGCGGTTGGCCCTGTGTTCCTCCTAATACAAGACAATGCCAGACCTCATGTGGCTGGAGTGTGCCAGCAGTTCCTGCAAGAGGAAGGCATTGATGCTATGGACTGGCCCGCTTGTTCCACAAACCTGAGTCCGATTGAGCACATCTGGGACATCATGTCTCGCTCCATCCACCAATGCCACATTGCACTACAGACTGTCCAGGTCTGGGAGGACATCCCTCAGGAGACCACCCGCCACCTCATCAGGAGCCTGCCCAGGCGTTGTAGGGAGGACATACGGGCACGTGGAGGCCACACACACTACTGAGCCTCATTTTGACTTGTTTTAAGGACATTACATCAAAGTTGGATCGGCCTGTAGTGTAGTTTTCCACTTTGATTTTGTGTGTGACTCCATATTCAGACCTCCATGGGTTGATAAATTTGATTTCTATTGATAGTTTGAATGTGATTTTGTTGTCAGCACATTCAACTATGTAAAGACGAAGGAATTTCATATGATTAGTTCATTCATTCAGATCTAGGATGTGTTATCTTAGTGTTCCCTTTATTTTTTTGAGCAATGTATAATGTAATTTGCTCAGGGGTGCCCAAATCTTTTCATCCATTTTTTTACCTGCTTTTCTAGTTGTATGATTATTGTTGTCTCCCCTGGATGGAACGCACCCTAAATGAACTTTCCTTGATACCCAGTCACTATACAGTAGTTAACCCAGACCCCATTTCCTGTTGCCAAGGTGTTTCCTCTTTTTCCTCTTTTTATTCTGTTCACAAGAAATGGTCAAGATGCTTATCTGGCAACTTCTCTAGTGTTCATAAATCCCGCCTTGATTTTGACATCCAGTTTGTGAAATTCCTCATGCCATACTGTCACAGGGATCTGTATACTGTACCACGCATCTTAGTACCTGTATGCTGAGAATGTAACCTGTTGCATATGCTTAAACCTGCACTATGTACTTTGTTGGAAACTACAAACATATTTCAGGAGTTACATAAGGAGCTAGCTTATTCGATCCAGTGGTTGAAAATATAAAATATTTTAAATTAAATAAAATATTGACAATATTAGAATTACAAAATCAACATTTCACAATATTTAACTACTAATGAATGCATATTAGGAAATCATAATTATGTGAATTTTTAAGAAATGTGGTTTTATTTGTTCACTAAAAATTGTAATGAGTGGAGTTCCCGCCTAGTAACAGCATAGTAACATCTGTATGGATGATCAATTAAATCTCGCAATAGTCTACTATATTATATTTGATGCTCACTGGTTTACTTGACTGTACTTAGTGCCAGCATGAAACTAATGTACTTCATGTGTTGTAGCTAACCCTGTCAAGAGTATTAATACTGCTATGACGTTTGTAATAAATAGTAAAAAAGAGAAGATTGTTTTATCATTATTTCCACACCTCCAGCCATGAGGAGGTGACAAGAACAAGATCTATCTATGTAACTAGCTAGCTATAAACTAGGGCTGGGGCGGTATGGATTTTTTCTTATCGCGGTTAAAAAGCAAGAAAATCCTGCGGTAGCGCAATATACCGCTTTAAATCCCTGCGCACACACACACGCACACACCAGAGGCTAAGGCAATTAAACATAGTTAGGAACACTTAATTACTAAGCCATGATGAAATAATGGCTTTTTAAATTCTCTACAACAATCAAATGCCTTGGAATATCTATTCTATAGTAAGGAACACGTTTATAAATAAATACATGCAAAATGAAATATAGACTAGGCTATGGATTTACATCCCAGCTTTTATATTTTTTGCTAGAAAAAAACAGCATTTGTCAGGTTTAACCTCTTCATCCCTAAGCGTTTTTTCTAGTTTTGAAAGAAATAAAACATGCCCAAATCTAATGGAGTAGTAGGAGGCCCTGAAAGACATAACGACGTTAACTGCAGCACTGAACACACATTCTGAGGGACTGCTTGCAGCGCAAATGTTCAAATATTTTTTAGCTACTTTTGAAGGCAGAGGGAATTGCCTGTTGCATTCTGCTCTTCTACTTCTGTCATATTACACTGGAGTCTTCGTCTTCTGTTTCTCTGTTAAGTACTCCAGTTTTTAAACGCTGCCATTCAAACTCCGTTATGAGGACATATCAACACAACACTCTTTTTTTTTTTAGAATACTTTCCATGAGCTCAAACAGCGCTTTACCACCGCTCCTGTCTTGGCACAACCGGATCCAGCACTACAGTTTATTGTGGAAGTCGATGCGTCAGATACTGGGGTCGGAGCCCTGCTTTCCCAACGACTGGTCGCCGATGGTAAGGTCCACCCCTGTGCTTATCTGTCACTTCCTCTCTCCCCTGCAGAAAAGAATTATGACGTGGGTAACCAGGCAGGAGGTTCTGGTGACCTGCCATGAAGAAGGAAGTCGCCTCATATATATCTGCCTGTTCTGTCTGTGCCCTTAACAAGGGCACAAATCAACCCAGTACCGGTCTCCTGCGCACCTTGCCTGTTCCCCGTCGGCCCTGGTCGCACCTCTCCCTGGATTTCATCACCGGACTCCCTCCTTCAAACGGTAACACCGTTATCCCAACTGTTGTAGACAGGTTTTCCAGATTTGCAGTGTATATTCCTTTGCCCAAGTTACCCTCTGCCAAGGAGATTGCTGATATCCTGGTCCGGGAGGTGTTCCAACGTCATGGACTGCCCAGTGATGTGGTCTCCGACAGGGGTCCGCAATTCACCTCGGCTGTGTGGAAGGCTTTCTGCCAAGGTTTGGGAGCCACTGTGAGCCTCTCTTCCGGGTACCACCCTCAAACTAATGGGCAAGCAGAACGCTCCAACCAAAAACTGGAGTCCACATTACGCTGTTTGGTTTCAGCTGATCAACAACACTGTTCCTCTCAACTCCCCTGGGTGTCATACGCTCACAACACCTTGCCCTCGTCCACCTTGTGTATTTCACCTTTCCAGTGTCTATACGGTTTTCAAACTCCTCTCTTTCCCTCCCTAGAAAAGGACTTGGCTGTGCCCTCCGTGCAGCCTTACATCCGCCGGTGCCACTGTACCTGGCACCGTGCACGGGGGGTGCTGTTGAGGGCCACCTCCCAGTACCGGCGCCAGGCTGACAGACGTCGCACCCCTGCTCCTGCTTACACCCCGGGCGATAAGGTCTGGCTGGCCTCCAAATATCTGCCCCTCCGGACGGAATCCAAGAAGCTGAAGCTGCGGTACCTGGGGCCTTTTCCCATTCTGGAGGTCATCAACCCTGTGTCCATGAAAGTAAGTAAACCTCCATAGTTTTTTTGGGCTTTATAATGAATTAACAATGATTATTGTAATGCCTTAAAACGACCGCTATTTTTCAGAATCAGAGTTTGCGTAGCTGGCATAGTAGTGTTCCCAGGTGAACGGTACTTGTGTATAGCTATGGCCGGTTCTGAGCACACGCAATTAAAACCTGAGGTCCTGCTTTTGGGGCTCTCTCTTGTGCCTGTATTTTCTGCTTTAGTATAATATTTAGCCCCAATTTTTGCTCCATCTTTTGATTTCAACAATGTGCACACGTGCAGGTCATAATTTATTTTTTGCGGTGATGACGGTGACGAGCTTAGACCGCCCCAGCCCTACAATAAACACAATAATTCAACCCACCAATAATTCAACCCACCAGAACAAATGAATAGAAAGTTACATTGTGCATCATTAAAATAATGCATTGTATCTTCTAACTTCTGTCCTGGTTTTCCATGTCACCCACCAACAAACTAAGCTTGCTAGTTTCCGATTTTTGCTTATGTTACATCATCTGTGTTGATGAATAAACTTCGGTCAACAGAGGTGTCTACACTGGACAGCTAGCTGCAACTTCTGTCAACAGAATACAATTATTGAAATGAGAATACAGATGCATGCAAATACAGAATACATATAGATGCAAAAAGTCACATTGTGGATCCACATTTTCAGACTGTGTTAGAATTTGTCAGACCATGGAGGTCGGGGTGGTTTAGTCAACTAAGTCACTGAATTGCAGTTCAGTCTACATCATGACTGTCAGTGGTTCAAACCAGACTATGGGTTCTCTGACTTTCCCTGGACTTCCTGGACAAGGCAGCACAAATTGGCATAGTGCTGTCCAGGTTTTGGGTTAGACAAATCAGATTATCTATCTTGCCACATCCCTCTTTAGTGACTCCTTGTGCCCAGATCAGGCATCTATAAATTAAATTGCGGAAGTATAGTTGGTGAATTTAATCATCCTGTGCATAATCTGACTAAAGGCTTTCATGTTGGATGAACAGTGCAAAAGGAATCGGCGACTGCGTGACATGTGGTTGGATGAACCGTGTGTGTGCCCATCAGTATCCCACAGATCCATTGCGGAGCTGTCAACAGGGCAGGGTTGGTAGGAATTGGGAAGGGTGGAAAATGGGGGGAAAAAATAAATAAACAAATTGTCTAAACACTTCAAATTCTCTCTCGTATTTGATGTCTAAATTTGTATTAAGTTTTGATGTATTCGGGGTACTGAAACTGTAATGTCAGATGCATAAAGTAAGAGGACAGACACAGGAGTACAGGAGATGGAAATGCTGGCAGTTCCAAATGTGATCAAATGTACAGTATGCTTTCGCAAACAGAGGTTCTGCAGCCGTACAGTTTGGAGGATGACACAGTACCGCCAGTTCTTGGGATCATGTCAACCCACAGTGCATTATTCATAGCACACAGGATAATGTTTGAGTACATGAAGGTATCCGTGTAACGTCCAGCCCTAGTGGGCTGTTATATGGACTTCCTTTTGTTAGTGTCTCTTGTGTTTATGTCTCCTTGTTGCTTTCAGTGTTTACACGGTGGTTTAGATGATAGATTTATTCCTCATGTGTCCTCATTGGTACTGCCCTGTGTGTTTTGTTTGGAGTTCAGTTTCCTTCCCCATGTGTGGTATATGCCTCCCTCTTGTGCCTCTGTTGTGTATTGCATGTTCTCCTTAAGTGTAGGTGACGTCAGTGTCTTTGGTGCCTAGGTGATTCCCATTGTGTCTCGTTAGTAAGTGTATTTAGGTTTAGGGTTTGGTCTTGTCTCTTGTCGGTCAATGTTCCTG
>JACXGM010016109.1:10246-20862 GCA_016801145.1 Umbra pygmaea
GGAGGACCCCACCCCCCCGAGTAGATAGGAAAGGCTATCCGGAGGACCCCACCCCCCGAGTGGATAGGAAAGGCTATCCAGAGGACCCCACCACCGCTAACTCCACAGCAGCCCCGGATGGCCTCTATTCCTCCTGGTAGGGTTTCCTACTTTCCCTTTAGCTTCCCCAACCCCGCTAGCTCTCCCTTCTCTCTCGGTTCAGCTAGCACATGGCTAGTTCTTACTCCGGCTCCCATTCCAGCTATTCCTCTAGCTCTGAGGCTAGACCCCCCCCCCCCAGGGCTACAGTGTCTGCCACTAGGGCTTATGTTAATACCCCAAGTGTTACTGTTGCTGGCCCTAGGCCCCCGGGAGTTGCCCCTAGGCCCCCGGGAGTTGCCCCTAGGGCCTCTGTTACTGCCCCAGTTATTGCCCCTAGGGCTTCAGGTATTGCCCTAGGCCCCACTAGCTCCCAGGCTAATGCTGTTAGTGCTCCTAGGGCCTCTGTGTCTGCCCCTAGGTCCCCAGTAGTTGCCCCCACGGCTTCTGTTATTGCCCCTAGGTCCCCAGTTATCGCCCCTAGGGCCCCCTTCACCTGTTGGCCGCCAACCCCATTCATGGGTGGTTCGAGGAGCAGGAGATGCCGGCCCTCATAGGAGGTTCAGCCCTTCCCAAGATGGCTGACCTCCCCAGTTATGAGCGCGAGGAGGAGAAGGAGATGCCAGCCCTCATAGGAGGTTCCCCACTCCCGATGGCCGACCGTCTCCCCAAGAAAATTTCCGGGGGGGGGCTATGAGGGGTGGCGACAGCACTCTGCACCCCTCTGTGGCAGCCCTGTCCAGGAGGAGGACCTGCGCTGCCAACAGCCTCCTGCAGCAATCTGCCCACAGCCTTCACTTTGCGAGAGGTGCTAACTAACGTTACCTTAGATAGCTAGCCACATAGCTGACAATAGATTCCAATGTGTTAACCTTAGCAAAAGTAAAATGTTCTGTCATCTCATTTCAGCATAAAGCCACCCCACAAAAAAATTTAAATTATCATCAAAGGACATAACGTTACTGAAGTTAGGTTAGTGTAAGTATACAACACATTTTACACAAAGACAGGAAAACATAATAACCTATAATTTACCAAGCCTAGATTTACATCAAAAAAAAATGTGTCATCAGGAGAATGCTGGTACCATCAGGAAAGACGCAGGTGAGGAAGGAGTGGCACATGAAAGAGTTAAAGTACAGATTAAGTTACAGGTTGAGGGTGTGAGGTAAGGTCTTAAAAGAAATGAATGACGAATATGTGAAAGTTTATGCCTTTTATACATTTTCCACATACAGAAAAGACCAAGATAAACAACTGATCATATATAAGTCCACTATTACTTTGTATGCAATATCATATAGGCTACAATTGTTAATTTATTAGGAGAACCGTGATGCAGCCATGGAAGAGACAGAAGGAACGTCAGGTGGCACTGCAGGTTTTAAAATGTATTCATGATTGTAATGGATTAAACCCAAGGATGGAGGTTTAGTTGCTGCCTGTTCAATACCAGTTCCTCAATCAATAAACAGAAATAACACAATATGCATAGTTTCTCATAAGCCTTTAGTCCACCTAATAATTGTTTTCAAGCACCTATTCAAGCTCTTAGACTTAAGAAGCAGGGACTCAACTCTCTGACTTCCAACCGACTAAATGTTAACATACATAGTACATTTAATGGACTCATTAGTGCACCAGGACACCCCATCACCTTCTTCAACATCCCTTGCTGGAATCCAGTAATTAATAAGTTCATTTTCATTTTGTAGTTTTGATATGGTCTCTTCTTGGCAGCCCTAAATCACATTAAATACGTTCTGAGGGAACTATTTTGTAAAACCGAAATATGTCAAATATGAACGTACGAGAGGGTCAATTACGTTTTTAGGGAACTAAATTGAACACTCGAATAACGTTAAATATGAACATATGAAGATCATGACGTAGCATGTAAATAGCATAGTTTTTGCTAGGGCGGAGGTCGGGGATGGTGGATGGGTGTATAAATCCGCGACATGCATGCCAGTGTTCGTGAGTTTAAATCCAGACCGGCACTTTGTGTGTGTTTTGTTCTACATTGCTTGCGTCATGCAGACAGGCGATTGTCGGTTTTTGTAATGTTAACCCTAACCTTAATTCTAACCTTAACCTCAGTAACGTCATATCTAACCTTAACCATTAGTAACCTAATGCCTAACCTTAACCGTTAGTATCCTCCTACCTAACCTTAACTGTGAATGTTGCAATATAATTTCGAACGCTATGGAATGTATGGAATGTTCTCGCATAAATCCGCTAAACGAAATGTACCGGAGCAACGAATTGAAGTACAAATATAGCCTAATAACAAAACGTGCAGTTCAAACATAAAAAAACTAAACATGTTGGCATATAATGTAATTCAGGTTTTCAAAATAGTTTCCTGAGAACGTAATTTGGGAGAAATTCTGAGATTTACGGTTGCTTCTTAGAGCTTTACCTTAGACATGAATCACAGCAACCATGTTGTATTTTTAGGAGCAGGAAGGCAGCAGCAGTATGAAGACAGGAGAAGAAGGTACAGGGCCCAAGGTGAGCTCTTAAAAAGGCTTATGTGAGAACATTTTGTCTGCTATAAACAGATGTCAGTTTGTGAGTATTTGTGAATCTGTTAATCAGTGCTTTGAAATCTTACATATTAAATATTCACTCTGTGACAAAACTGTATTATATTATTTGCCTTTTTATTTTGTCAAGTCCAGTTCTGATACTGTACAATTTCTGTTTGTTATTGGTTATGGTGTTATCTGAATGCTAGTGTTGTACATCATGCAGGAGGATCATCAAATGGTTGAGACAGGCAGACAAAGAGAGAGAGAGAGAGACAGGAGCAGACTGACAGGTAAGAGAGATGTAGAAGATTAACCCTTTATAAGCTTGATGTAAGTGTAGTCTCATGGCTTTGAGTAAAATTTGCAAAAAATATATTGTGTCCCCCCCAATATCAAACTCATTCCTACGCCCTTGTGTATATGTATATATATGTATATATGTAGCTTCTTTAAAAAAAAACTTGATTCGGATAACAGCAAGCTTGCATAACAAAGCTTGCATTAACTGTCATGTCTCAACAAATTATTTTGTGATTGAGTCATTGAATCACATTACATGTCATCTGTAGACATGCTTTTATGAGCAATTGAGGTTTTATCCTTCCCCTCACCAGTCTTGACTGGAGGCAGATGTACCTCGTCAGGGGGTGGCAGCTGCATTCAACAGTAATTACATAAAATACGGTATCATGTCAACATCAGTATTTAAGGGGCTACCACAGTGCCAAGCACACCTCCCTGGGAAATGCAGAGCAACAGCAATCAGATAAAAGCATTTCAACTGCAAAGCCTGTCTAACATACGGTGCAGAAATGGACTCATGAAATCAATAGGAACAGACTGCCTCAACCTTCCAAAGAAAATTGCTGGATGATCCATGGTATTTCTATCTTAAAACAATTCCACAATTTAATTCAGCAAACAAATCAAAACAGACGAGTAAAGGATAACAAAGCCCAATATGTCATGAATAATGTGAGACAACAGCAAAATAAAGTAAATAATAGAGCAAAAATACCATTGAACAGCTGGAGAGTTAACAAAGGACTGTTCTGGATTGGCCAGTCTAGAGAGATCTAACTAACATCCATAAAATATGACTAGAGCTAAAAACAGCAGTTGGATATCACCCCTAACACATTTACAAAACAAAAAGATAAATATTACTGTAGCAACTGGGTGTATATATTTTTGCATCTGCGAATGGTTTTGGGATAGGGATAAATTTAAGGTTAACTATAGTTCAACTACAGTAGAAAAAGAAAATTTAGTGCTGTAAATATACAATATTGGGTAAAGTTACAACATCTATTAAACTACATTAATGTATGTTATAACAAAGTAATAATATCCCTTTCAGTACTATTTCAACACTATTGGAATATTGATCAATTGGAAATATGTTAAATAAAGTTACCCAGGTGATACATTTCATAAATATATTACCGGGTACTGTGATCAAAAGAATGAAATGGTAGCAGTAAATGAAATATACAATTAAATATATAAATATTTACCTTCAGATGCTGAGAAGACAGTAAGGAAGGTGAGCAGAACCATGGTTATGTTAAAATTGATTTTCATGATCACTTTACTTCTATGATGATTGTCGTTGAATTTGTCTTTCTGGTTAACAGCTGATTTTCTATATGAAGGAGAAAGTGGTTCAGCTGCTTGAAACAACAGATCACTACCATCCCCTTCTTTCTCTGTTATTTTCTCTTAGGCTTTATCACTCTCTCGCTCTGTTTCTCTCTCATTCTTTTTCTCAGGCTCAATCACTCTCATTGTCTCTCATATTTGATGTCTACATTATACTAATAATAAGTTTAATAATAACAATATGTTTATTTAATATAGCACCTTTTACAGACAATTTCACAAAGTGCTTCACATTAAGAACATGACAACAATACAGTGAGCTTCGTCAAAAAATAATTAAAAGGACTAAAACAATTGATTGTAAAATCAAAACTAAAACAGTAATTTACAAACATGAGACAAAAGCCTATTTAAACAAGTGTGTCTTCAGATGATTTTTAAAAGCATCAACAGAGACTGCAGAACGCAAAACAGTCGGAAGGGCATTCCACAGGTTTGGAGCCGCCGCCTTAAAAGAGCGGTCACATTTGGTTTTAAGATTAGTAAAAGGGACCACCAGTTGTCCCTGCTCAGAAGACCTAAGTGATCGGGTAGAAGTGTACGGATGCAGCAGGTTGGCGATATACGCAGGAGCCAAACCATGCAAGGCTTTGTAGGTAGCCAAGGTAAATAATAATATTAAATAATATTTTTGGAAGGAGAGGCTGAGCAGACCCAAAGCAAAGAAACAATACAAGGTCCCCACCCCTAACCTGTTCTAACCTAACACACACAAATCTAACCTAATGGGCACTCGATCGAGGTGCCCTAACCAAAGTACAGGGGGGTGGGCGCTCAGATCTTGCCTAGTGTGTTTTTGACAGGGGAGTAACCCTACGGGTGGTGTAAGGCCAGGCCGTCTTGCCTAACACTCCCCACGTGCTTCCTCTCCCCCTCTGGGAAAACAGAAGAGAACAAATGGTTAATGATTAAATATGCAAACACAGCAAATATAACAAACACAGCACTAAACACTAACACTCTCACTACATAGGCCTACCACTCAGATACCCCTTTTCCACCAAAGAGAGAACTGGGTAGGTTCGGGGCCGGTGCCTATTTGAACCAGTTCTTTGCTTTTCGACAGCCAAAGAACCGGCTCTCGGCCTGGAAAACTGGTTTCAGAGCGGCACCAACTCTTTGCTGGTCTAGAACCAGTCTTTTACCACGTCATGCTTACATCAGGGGCTGGGGCGGAGTTATTCTGACCAACACGAATGTTGACCGCCATTGTTAAAAACCAGAAAGATAGTACAAAGATTGAAGAAAGATAGATTCTAAAGCGAAACAGTGGTTTTGGACTCGATCCTCGGCGACAGACCGGCGTGCTATATCACCGGTGCATTAAATTTACTCACTGCCATGCTCGAGTCTATGGTGGATGAGACGCTGCTGCGGGGTATTGCCAACAACAATACTAACTTACTGTACTTACTCCGGTAAGTTTAACCTTTCAAAATTTTCACCTTGTTGCAAACCACCTATACTGTACATTTCTTAGCTGTTTTGTTTACAAAGCTACAGTATTTATTAATAATAGGTTTGCTTGCTTCACCAACCAACTAGCTGGCCCGCTATTGCTAACAATAATAGTTGTAAATGGCTCACTCCATTGATCTACCTAATCATGGTAAAGATATTTGGATAACAGTGCTCTGTTAAATGTTAACCAGTCAAAATTCTACACATGTTTATAACACAAAAACACCTATGTCTGGTTTTGTAATAATTATTAGAACGGTTACCTTTGTTTTGTAGGTGAGGTCTCAATGTCAATCTTTTTGACATGCTGCATCTTTCATGTGTTGTCCTTCTTGTGAAGAAGGTACTCTAAAAATAAAAACATGCAAATAAATCTATTGTATTTACACAACACTGTTTTCAACAGATTGACTAGATATCATTTGAAATGATAAAGTTACTGTAGTTGTTTACAATTCTGTTGTTGAACCAAACGGGATCGAGGTGGGTAACTAATACAGCTTAGCAACCAAACTCTCAGTTAGCTATCTTGCTAAAATAACAATGAGAAAATAAACGGTTAAAGATCTGGACAAACATGCATCGCGAATTGTAGATTGACAACACAAATTATTTGAATAAAACACACCCAGGAAAATGAATTAACGTGAACCCCATTGTCAATAAACTAAATCATCACACATTGTACAGTACAGTACACATGTTAGATACAGGATATGTTAGGATTGCTAATAATTGTTAGCGACAAAATTCTACTTACAGCTTGCGTTTGTGATGACCGTACCGTCGGAACAGCACCTCTCTTCAGCAACAGCAGCTTAGCGAATCCAGGTTTAAATTGTCCCAGGTTTTCAAAACTGACTTTTGTGAAATGGTTCAAGCAAATAAATAACTGAGTGTCGAACTTCACCGGGATATTGTTAGACAAACATCAGCCATGTGCGTCAAGTGTTTGGTTCCTTGGGAAGACAATAAGTGTCACCATTCTCTTTACAGCCTGGAACACTGCATTTACGACCGTGGTTCATTAAAGAAATTCCTGAAAAACAATCAAAGTACATAAGTACAAAGAGCAGCGCACAGCTAAACTAGCATTCAGATTTGTGACCTACAGTACATTTGTGTTGTTGAGCCAGAACACCATTGGGCTGGTGTGTATGTACATTTTGGGATGTGACAAAGGTACAGACCAGACCCAAATAAGGTGGAGCCACCGAGTTGACGTCAACTCGGTGGCTTGTTGAGATTCGCCCGTTTTACAGAGGTAGTTTCAAGTTGTGAGATTTGCATAACAAAGAGGTGTCAATGGGACTTTGAGGTCCATTTTACCCACCGAACTATCGTTATTCAACTATGACAATTTGCATTCTATCACCCCTTTTATCCTGGCCAGAAGAAATGTCAGAGGTCTCTGTTGTATGTTTTTGTTATCCCTAAATGTCCGGACCATATAGGGTCATGAGCCAGTGACAATACTTGCTGTCTTAACGGTGTAGGAACAACCACCTGCCGAACTGCGTCCCAGTCCTCACCTGTTTTATGCGCTGTCCATTTACGCATTAAAACACCCGCATCTACAAAATAAGCAGTCTCTTTTTGTTTTGCTTCTCTAAGCGATACCACTCCATCAAAACTCTTGCTGAGGCTAACATCCGCTTTCTGCCACTCAATCAACCTCTCTGGTGTGTCTGACAACATAACATCTTCTAACTGGGATGTCTGTGCTTTGTCCCCAGTTTTACCCTGTACCGAAGTACACACGTTCGATTGGGGTTCCTCACCCATAATCCGTTCAAAAATGGACGCAGAAATCCACAGTATCCCCCAGCTTACGAGACTGTGCATATGTTAACACACAAGCGGGGAAAACTTGAGGATAAGTTTGTATAAAAGGTATCATCAGCTGTGTTTAGTTGTGGGCTGTTTGTTACCTCTAATACTGGAGATACTTTACCCCCAGCAATGTTGTTCCCTAGCAACAATGCTACTCCCCAAAGAGGGGGAGGACAAAGAGAGGGAGGACAGAGAGGGACCTAGAAGAACCAGGTGAGAAAGTGGTAAAAAGGTATTTAATAATCATGGTTTATAGTTGCCATATTTTTCACAGCAGATGCCTTGAATCTGTTGATAGTTTGTCACAATTTTATTTCTTTCCCCAAAACTCACTAGAAGTCATGTTTTTTTATCTTACGGGGTAGCTTAACTGCTATCAATTGCTAACTAGGGGCTGAGCCCCCCCAAAGGTCAGATCCTAGAATTGCCCATCTCAATGTGAAGGCTGCATCCTTTGAGGGCCGCAGACTATGAAGGATGCAGCCTGCGTGGCCTTCAAAGGATATTCCATTGGATATCTAATTGAGCCACCAGGTGTTCCCAATTACTGCCTAGCAAACGGTGCCATCCTAGATGACATTTGTGAAATTTCAAGTAACAATGGAGCTGGAATTGGTCATTCTATTTTTTTTATATGTTACTGGAGGAGATGGTGGGGATTCATCCCCTGCGCCACCGGGTGATGTATCTCAGACTTTGCCATGGACCATGGGCAGGTAAATTGAACTGGTTTGCTGCGTCCATGATTGATTGATTACACTTTTAAATGTATTTAAATGTTGGGTTCAATTACTTGAATAATGTAATGACACATGAAAACACAAAGCGGTTTGAATGTTGACTTACATGTTGACCTTACCAAGACAGCAGTCAGTGGCACTAAAACCTAAAAGATAAAACAATGTTACAACCGAGTTAAAATGTACAGAATAGCGATTGAACAGAGGTTGTTCCCTTTTTACCTGAACTCAGATACTTAGGACAGTACTGGAACCCGCCTCGAGAGGAAAAACCTGCCATGGGAACACACGTGTTTGATAAACCAAACAAATAATATGCAGTAATGTTAACCACCATTATAGCACCAACTATTTAGTACCTTAAAACGGGCAAGGAACAAAACTTTCCCAAAGAACCTGCTGGAAATTACAGCCTCCAATAAGCGCCTACGGGAACAATACTTGTCAGCAAACATCCAAATAGTTATACGCCAGCCAAATGGTTTGTAACCTACCTTCCAGTTGGCTAGCCGTGATACAGGGAATGGAATGAACCAAAACAGTGTTAAATAGGGCGCGTATAGATTACGTCATCCGAGTCAGCTTTGCACAACCACTAGTGGTGAGACAGTAGCTACCTGCTACCTGTTACAATCTGCCCCCCCTCTATTTATAGTCATCCCGACTATAATATTTAGTGCTGAGGCCCAAGAGCAAACGTAACGTGACTGGTGGCTGGGTTGGATGTAGCCCCTACCCTACTCACGGCTGTCTTTGGTCTATGAACATTAGAATGGTACCCTGCAGTTGAACGGGTTGTACGGCGGACGGCAGTGTCATTTGGAAAGGTGTGAGGCCGTGCAGATGCTTCTCCTGGAGGGTGATCCGAGGGTGTTACCATCTGGGATAGGACATCCTGTTCCGACCCCAATACCTCTGCTCCAGAAGCGATAAAAGGAGGCCCAGATTCTATGGCTTGCACTGGGCTAAAGTCTTCTAGGGCTGTTGATCTCTCCCTCAGCACCCAGAACTCTTCAAACTCCTCATCTTCATTAGTGACTGGTAAAGTACTTACTGGGTCCTCTCTTGGAACTGTGTTAGGCAGAAGATTCATTGGGGCCAATCTCATCATGGTTCGATGCATCTGCTTTGTTTGAGTCAAGTTGTTGATGGGGGCAACAATGTATACGGGCCCACTAGTCGATGCCTTTAAAACCTTGTAAAGGGTTGGATTCCACCTACGGAAGGCCATCAGAGATGCTAAAAGAGACTTCAGGGACAAATTGGAGTCCAATTACAACAGCTCCGACCCCAGACACATGTGGAGTGGACTACGGCAGATAACGGAGTACAAAGCAGGAAGAGCTGCACCACCCACCCCCCCGCCTCACTCCCCGATGAGCTCAACTCCTTCTTCGCACGGTTTGAGGTGGCCAACATCACCCCGGAAAAGCTGGCTGAGAACCCAGACGACTGCACTCTGACCCTGGATGTGGCTGACGTAAGGAGAGCTTTCAAAAGAGTGAACCCGCGGAAGACTCCGGGGCCACATGGTATTCCAGGCCGTGTTCTAAGAGGATGCGCCGACCAGCTTGCGGGGGTATTCACCTCCATATTTAACCTCTCCCTAACACAGTCTGCAGTTCCGTCCTGCTTTAAGCAGGCCACCATTATCCCGGTTCCAAAAAAACCTTACATCACCTGCCTAAATGACTACCGCCCAGTAGCACTAACCTCAATCATCATGAAGAGCTTCGAGCGGCTGGTCAAAACTCATATCTGCGCCGCCCTTCCGGACCCCCTACAATTTGTATACCGCCCCAACAGATCTACAGACGATGCAATCGCACTGACGGCACACACCGCCCTCTCACATTTGGAAAAAGGGAACACATAATACGTGAGGATGCTGTTTGTGGACTATAGCTCAGCATTCAACACTATTGTTCCTGCTAAACTCATTTCCAAGCTCAGGATCCTGGGTTTTAACTCCTCCCTTTGCAACTGGATCCTGGACTTCCTAACGAGAAGACCCCAGATGGTGAAAATGGGCAACCTCACCTCCTCCACAATGACCCTGAGCACCGGAGCCCCACAGGTCTGCGTACTCAGTCCCCTCTTGTACAATCTGTTCACTTATGATTGTGTGGCCACACGCAGTTCCAACACCATCATAAAGTTTGCTGATGATACAACCATCCTAGGTCTCATCTCCAACAACGATGAGACTGCTTACAGAGAAGAGGTAAGAGCCTTGGCTACCTGGTGCCAGAGCAACAACCTCTCTCTCAACGTCAGCAAGACAAAAGAGATGATAGTGGACTTT
>JACXGM010016110.1:0-11585 GCA_016801145.1 Umbra pygmaea
AGAGCTTGGCGTGTGTTTCATTATCGTGTGTCAGTATTGTGTATTGTAATTTGTAACCATTGTCAATCGTGTATTAACAGGTGTACCTCTTTTCTGTTCTTTTCCCAGGGGAAAGGGGACGCACTTGGGAGTGTGTAGGCAAGACGCCCTGGGCTTACACCACCCGTAGGGAAACTCCCCTGTTATATACACTAGGAAATATCTGGACAGACCATTCCTGTACTTTTGGGTAGGGCGCCTTGATCGTGTGCCAGTACAGGTTTAGGTTCTTGTTGTGTGTCAGGTAAGAGCAGGTTAGGGGTGCAGCCTTATATATATTATTTATTTTCTTTGGTCCTGTCCAGCCCCTTTTCCCATTAGTATTATTATTATTATTATTATCATTATTATTATTATTATATACACATATATATCTATATATTTACAGAGGGTAAATAAAACCCCTTTGTGCAACGGTACATTTTTCTGCCTCTGTGTCCTTGTTTGCACCACGACCCCACGCCTCTGTTGCTGACCTCTGGTGTCCTGTGCGGTGTGGTTGACATCCCACTCCCCTTGTGGGGACCAGAACGTAACATGCTCTTGTAAAATAAGACAAGACAAATATGCTTCAGTGCTAAAATATGGCAAATGTGATTTTGACTGTAGATGCTTACCTGAAGTTTATGAACTTCTTCATCTGGGTCAACCATCTTTTGTCCAGCACAATGGCAGTTAGGACCTGGTGAGCTGCTGTGTGTGTGTCTTTTACAGGCTGCTGTGTATAGTGTGTAAGCACAACTTTCAACCATGTGTCTTATAATCATGTCATATCTCTGCCATGAGTAAAACAAACCAACATGTAGAAGGTTTAGCTAGGAGTAAATCGAGGGTATGGAATACGTGTGGATATAATCTTACCTGTCGAAGATTCTTGCTAAAACTTTTAGCAGCATGCCACATATACAGTGAATGGCGGATACCCCAAGCCTTGTATTTCCCATGCTCTGAATCTGTAATTAACAGTACCAGTTTCCAACTCAAGTATGATGCAAATCAGGTCTGCAAAATCAGGTCTGCATATAATGTCAGATCAAGTGCTTGGCCATCAACTGTCCTGTTTAAAGAGAGTCTGTGGCGATCAAATATTTCAAAATATGAACTGCATAATTTCTTGCTCAAACAATTGTCATCTTTCAGTTTCACAAGTAGGGTAGTTGCAGGAATAAATGATGCAGCTTTATTTCCACTCAAAATTAGCAGCAAGTTTGAAAATATGGTCATTTATAAACAAGCATGTGCAAAAACATGAAAGCCAGGTGTACAAAAGCTAGTGTTAGACAGAAACATACAGGTCACGGTCAGACTCCTCAGTGAAACTTGAGACTGGTGGACTGGGGTGGCACTTAGATTAGATGTGACTTGCCAACATTGTAACTAAAAACAAAAGGGAACATAATTTCTACACACGGTCAAACTATCGCAGAGGGAGTTTCTTGGGTGAAGCTGTAATCAGACATCCCAAGTCTCCCGGAAGTTCCGGGAGTCTCCCTCATATTGATAGCGGCTCCCTGATGCCCGCAAATTAGTCAAGATCTTCCGGAATCTAGAGCGAGCAAGCAATTAATTGGCATGCGAGACAGAGACTGTGCTCCAAACCGTGTTGCTTGCGCATGGCAGAAAGGGAGCGAGTGATCTTGCGTGTGTGTGCTAGCCTAGTGTGCGTGTGTGCCTCATGAAGCGCATGTAAGAAAGAGAGCATCCTGATTGGTCTGTTTTGGTAAGTCAACCAATCAATTATCAGTGTGGGCGGGCTTCTATCTCCTCTCCTGAAACAAATTAATCAGTTCTGTGTAACTAGAAACAGGATCCCAATGGCAGAGGGAGAGTGCTCCAAAAAGCAGAAATAATAAGTAAAACATAGTCTTGCACGCTGTACAGTCTGTAACAGTGACTTCAGCATTGCCCATGGTGGGTTAAATGATTGTAAAAGACATGTTGATGTGAGTTCAACAAGTTTCATTTCATGTGCATATTATTCAGGCTGGCTATTTGCCAAGGCTACATGAAAACAACAAACTTCTTAAACCTATTTAAAGTTGCAATGGAATATATTAATAAAAGTGGTTTACATAAATAATATAAGGAGCTTATATAAATAGTAAAATTAATCTACATATTTTAACATAATTAACTAATAATTGCATTTGCCTATAGAATATAGAAATTATATGTTATCCTTTTATATCTTTTAGGGACCACAACATGTTAAGGAGGCTAAGCGAAGGGAAGCCTGCTCCAATATATTTCAGTTCTTCCATTCAGGCAAAGTCTCACTGAGAAGGTGACTACATCTGAGGTGTATTTCACATCGTTTATTGTGGAACATAACCTGCAGTTCCATGTGTGTAGGCACACAGGCAAGTTATTTAGGAAAATGTTTCCAGACTCTGAGAAAAAATTATGCTGGCTCTTCCACTACGATGGCAGCTATGATGAACCTGGCACTGGAACCTGAATGTTCAGAGGATTTGTTCAAGTTAATCTAGACAGAAAAAAGGCCATACAGTATTATGATTGATGAAAGCAATTAAAAAAATGTGTGAGAAGGAGTGTGCCATTTTAGTCAGGTACTACAGTGTAGCACAGGATAAGGTGACAGTTGGATTTTTAGACATGCCAGTGTGCAATGATGCCATAGCCGCCAACTTATTCAATTGCATTGCATCAACCATGCATGACAAGGCTCTTGAATGTTCTAATTGCGTAGGATTCAGCAGTGACAACTGAAATGTCATGATTGGTAAAAACAACTCTGTCTTTTTAAGAGTGAAAGCGCAGGCACGTTATATGTAGTGGAAGTTTAAAATGTTTTCAGGACAGATATGCAGATATTAAGAGCTAGCACCTGGCTGGCTACCCCACACCTATTGCTTCCTTAAAGACGCAAATACAGAGGATGCAGGGAGGTGTGAAGCATCACCCCTCTTCCTTGAACACAAAGCCTGAATGTAAAGACCAACGGAACATCTAATGTAAAACACCAGCCAATGGACCAAATAGTATGATATTTGATGTTTTCCTGACTGTCCCATAAAGGGAAACTTTGGTATACACGTACCACTGTGTTGCACATGTCATTTTTCTCTTTACAGATAACTTATAGTTAAATGTATGTTCACGGAGTCAAATGTATGTTTCCCCCCCTGGGGTGGGACATTTCAATTTCATGTAAATGTACACAGCCAGTTCCTTTGTACTTAATGTAAATGTCTACAGCCAGTCTTTGTACTGATGGTATTTGTGACCTAAAGTCTGTGAATAATGTAATCAATGTAAATGTCTACAGCTGGTCTTTGTACTGATTGTATTTGTGACCTAAAGTCTGTGAATAATGTAATCAATGTAAATTTGTCAATAGCGGTCCTTTGTTTCAACTTTCGATGGCCAGTGAAACGTGATTCCCATTGGGGTTGAGCGGGAAGGGGGGAGCACCTTTTCGGGAAGGTGATAAAAGTCTATGTTCAACTATGTTCGAGGAGTCTATCGTAACCGAATCTCCTGGAATACGTTTCGTTGCCATAGTACTGTGTGTAAACTGTTTATAGTCTTTGCTTCGGGGGGTTTTAGGATTTTAGGACGACATGTATTAAATATTCTTGGTAGTGTAACTTGTGATTTCCTTGTCCGGTTAAAGAGTTATATTTTATGCCTTTAATTGGAGTTAAATATTATTGCTTTGAACCGAGCCTTGTTTGCGACATTCCAAGTTTATTCCTTATATCTCCGGCGGAGTTAAATGGAAATCATCGTTAGCCTATTCTCTGCCTGCTCTTAGTTTTCTGCTATTATCACACACACACTTTCTATTTCTGCAGCGGCGTCCTTCAGTCGGCATTTAGGGACTCTTGGGCAAATTTGGCCTGGTAGTAACTTCAGCCCATTTGAGGGCATTCCTTTCTGCCGCACTCCTATTAAACGGTTCAGTTTTCCAGAAGACATTTCCGAAACATAGGGGTGAGCTGTTTGCAAATTGGTCTTGCCGGCTGTTGCAGATATACGTGAGGACAGATTTTTTGCCGTACATATTACATATTTTAGCGGGACTTGGCACGTCTGGACTAGCTAGCTAGCGGTTTCCGAGTTCACGCCCGCAAGGCCCTTGGGGAACTTGCTTAGCTAACGCAAAACACATGGAGTCAGATTTATAGATATTAAATATCTATGAGACAATTAAGATCTATTAAGATCATTCTCCACGCTTTCTATTAAGCTATTATCTATCTGTTCAACTCAGAAAATTGCCCCAAGGGAAAAGGAAACATATCATTTATTAATGTATTAATTTCATGTGCATATTAATGGTAATATTCTCTCCTATTCCCCAACTACATTTGGTGACAGCCCGACGTTGAGGGCCTGGCGAAGCAGAGCGGTTTTTCGATTACGGTGCATGCAGAACATTGGATCGGGGATTTATTTTCAAAAGGTACCTTCGCTTTGGTGGACAAAGTTTTTTTTGTTTCCTGATGCTTTGGTTTTCGATTCTGGTGGTTCTACGGCCCTGGTAAGTAAACAAAACGTTTCTGCAGGCTTAAGAAAAGTGTATGCTTGCATAGATATACTGTATTATAGACAAATCTAGAACGTACTGTGTGTTTATTTGTAGACTATTCATTTTTTAAGGTAAACGTGCATCACATTGTTAGAGTTAAATAGTGATAACTCAAGAATGGAGAATCAACAAATGTTTTCTTACTTAAACGTGTGGGAAAATAATGTGAGCAAGACGCTTACAAAACTAACTGCACAAGGATTAGATCCAACGGGCAACAACGTTAGCATATTAAATTGGTACGGGTCTGTTGGAATTACACTAAGCAGTTCAAAGAAATACAAAAAAATGCTATCTGAAACTTTTTTTTTTTTTTCAGAAACTTTGGCCATGGTAGAGGAAGACCGAGCGCAAATGGCTTGTTTTAAAACAGTTCTGTCAATAAAACAAATAAATAAAACACCTATACGGTAAAATGGATGAGAATGAAACTGGAAAACAACGTTGAACATGCCAAACCCAGGCTCCGGCTGATGAGTTAAACTCGAAAAAACCTCAGTTGGCAAGCAATCAAGAAAATGCAACAACCATAGAAGACTGCTACAGTAAAACAGGCATCCATATTGCAGTAATTCGACAGGCAGGGTTAAATAGTACATTTAATCCAGGTGGCTTGTTAGACATTAGCACAAAGGTAAATGCCAAACCAGGAAAGGCTGGCGCTATAGGCGACCCAGTGGGTTATCGAGGGGGAACAGAGCGCCAGAGTGTATAGCATAGTGGGTAGTGACGATGGTACATCATTGCGAAACAATGCAGACCCACACGTGTCACAGGCCTTTAACCACGGGACAGTTCCTCCAAAAAACACGTTCACTCCCTCAGTTGAGGGGTTTAAAAACATTGAATACACACCAGAATTCACCAAATCTGAGTTTGAACAAGCAACAACAGCTCAGCTACCGGGGTCAAATGGTGGAGGTGAAACTACCCTTACCAAAAAAAAGTATACTTCAAGTTCATTTTATTAAGTAAACTTGAGTAAAGTTCAAGTATATTTTCCAAGTATACTTTACATAGTAAGTATACTAATATCAACGCACTAGTGGAATACTTATAAGTGTACTACTTTAATACTTCTTAAGTCTAAATTGGCCCACTTTTTAGTATATAAAAGTGTACTATTATGTATAATTTAAGTGTAAAAATAGTAAAGTTTGAGTACAAAAATAGTTTATATTTAACTTTCATTTTATACTGCAACTGTACTACTAGTGAACTTATAGATATACTGCTAGTTTACTAGTTATATACTTGAATTAAAAAATGTCTAAATTTAATTTACCTTTATTAAAACAGGTAAGCTGACTATCAATTCGATTTTTACCGCAACGACCTAGGAACAATTACTTACCCAATGACACACGACAGTTTTGGCTCAGACAATATAGGGTCAGACGGGATTCGAATTTGCGACGTTGTCACTACGAGTCTGCCTTTCTATCCACTGAGCCATCTGCGCCATACAGTTCTAGCCCTTTTTTTAGGTTTAATAGTTTTTATATTGCAAGTATACTTGTAAGCTTTTCTAAAGTGTACTTAACATCAAGGCAAGGCAAGGCAAGTTTATGTAATGACTCGACACAGGAATTGGTAGAAGAAGGTTTAATAGAAAAGATTCTTCTGATGTATATATATTTCAAAGGTACAGAGGGCTTCAACAGATATCCGATGATAAAGCAGACCAGGGTCGATACACGTGAGATCACTGGCAGAGGTACAAGGCACGTTCCAAATCGTAGTCAG
This sequence comes from Umbra pygmaea, assembly GCA_016801145.1. Taxonomy (NCBI): domain Eukaryota; kingdom Metazoa; phylum Chordata; class Actinopteri; order Esociformes; family Umbridae; genus Umbra; species Umbra pygmaea. The sequence goes on from JACXGM010016110.1 coordinate 6,341, forward strand.
GGAGTCAGCAGGTGGTCAGTACACAGAAATCTATATCAGGCGGCAGTACAAAATCAGGATCCAAATCTCGATAAACAGAAACACAGGCACAGGTCAAATTAACAGGTCGTCAGGATGATACAGTGTAGAAGCGCTCAGTAGTTAATGAATAACAATACCTCGCAATGAGGAAAACTAACAAGATTGTATATATACTGGAGACTTCTGTAACAGGTGTCTAGAATTCTGGTGATTGAGACCGTCTATGTGTGCGATGTTCCTGTGCGTTGGGAATATGTGGTGTGACAATGTCCCTCCTGTCAAAGGTCAAACTGGTGTGACGTGTTCTTACAGAATCCCCCCCCGACGGGCGGCTCCCGACGCCCCATCCCATGGAAGGGCAGGCCTACCCCTGGGCCTGGGAGCAGGACGATCCAGATGGCAACGATGGAAGACAGAGAGAAGGGCCAGGTCCAGTATATCCTTGGCCGAGACCCAAGATCTCTCCTCCAGGCCATACCCCTCCCAGTCCATGAGGTACTGCAGGCCCGACCGACAACGACAGGAGTCCAGGATATCCCGGACCGCATAAGGCAGTTCACCAACGTCCATCGGAGGAGGCGTGTGAGACTGAGGTGGATGGAGAGGACTGTAATGCACTGGTTTAAGCAGGGAAACGTGAAAAGATGGAGACATGCGGAACTGGCGGGGCAACAGCAATCTGTAGGTCACTGGATTAACCCGACGTGAGATCTTGTATGGACCCAGATAACGAGCATTGAGTTTCTTACAATGTGTCCTAAATCTAATGTCACGTGTAGACAACCATACCCGCTGCCCCGGGTGGAAGATGATCGCCGGCCCTCTCCTCCTAACCGCCTGTCATTTCGGGGCAGCCGTAGCCCTGTCAAGGTATTGGTGGGCCCTGTCCCAAACCCGGGCACTGCGGGTAAACCAATCCTTCACCGCTTCCACCGGGCTGGAATCGGTGTCCCATGGGAACAGAGGTGGCTGGTATCCTAGCACACACTGAAAAGGAGTGAGATGATGAGAGGAATGAATCAGCGAGTTCTGGGCATATTCCACCCAGGGCAAGAATCTGCTCCAATCTGCATGGTGAGTATCACATTGTTGTCGTAAGTACTTTCCTATCTCTTGATTGAGTCTTTCAGCCTGACCGTTAGATTGCGGATGATGCCCTGAAGAAAGGCTGATATTAACGTCCAGTCTGTTGAAGAAGGCTTTCCATACTTGAGAAGTGAATTGTGGGCCTCGGTCCGATACTATGTCCTCTGGAAAACCATAAAGTTTAAAAACTTCCTTGAACACACATTCAGCCGTTTCTAGTGCTATAGGTAGCTGAGCGAGAGGAAACAGTCGACACATTTTGGAAAACCTATCTATTATTACCAGAATGGTTGTGAACCCAGCTGAGTTAGGGAGATCAGTAATAAAATCCATTGCTATGTGCGACCATGGTCTGTGTGGAATGGTTAATGGAACGAGCTCACCTGAGGGCCGTTGTCGTGGCGTTTTTGACTGTGCGCACACAGGGCAAGACATCACATAATCCGCTCCATCCTCTCTCAGGGATGACCACCAATACTTCCCACAAAGCAGTGCCATCGACTTTGTGATGCCGGGGTGACCTGTTCCCAGGGCGGTATGGCACCACTACATTAGCCGAGGGCGCAAGCGGGCTGGCACAAACTTCTTACCGGGTGGTGTGTCGGGAGGAGGCGGGTCTGTAAGCAGAGCATTGTTTATGAGATCGTCAAGTTCCCACTGTATGGGTCTTACCAGGCATGTTGGAGGTAGAATATTCTCTAGGGACGAGGTACACTGAGGGGGTTCGAATTGCCGCAAAAGTACGTCTGCTTTGACGTTCTTTTTCCCTGGAAGATAGGACACAGTGAATTGAAATCTATTAAAAAACAACAACCACCTTGCGTGTAGAGGGTTGTAAAGCGTTGTTTCAGGGTTTGAAAAGCCTCCAATGCGTTTTCCGTCCAGACTATTCTCGATCGCTTCTGTCCCGTCATGGCGTGTAGCGGTGCAGCTACCGTGCTGAAATTACGGAAGAATTTCCTATAGTATTTAGCGAATCCAATAAAGCAATGCACATCCTTTAGGGTCTTGGGTTGAGGCCATTCACACACTGCCTTCATCTTAGCTTCATCCATATGCACCCCTCCCTGGGTGAGCACGAATCCCAGAAAGGAAATAGTGGTGACGTGAAATTCGCTCTTTTCTGCCTTGACAAAGAGGTTATGGTCTTGGAGACGTTGTAGCACCCGTTTTACGTGTAGGACATGATCCGCCTGGTTCTCCGAGTAGATCAGGATGTCATCTATGTAAATGACAATGAATAGGTCAAACATGTCTCGAAAGATGTCATTCATAAAGGACTGGAAGGCGGCTGGCGCGTTTGTGAGCCCATATGGCATCACCTTATACTCGTAGTGCCCCTTGTGAGTGATAAACGCGGTTTTCCACTCGTCCCCCTTTTTTATCCTCACAAGGTTATAGGCACTCCTTAAATCCAGTTTTGTATAAATGGTGGCCTGCCCGACCTGTTCCATTGCTGGAGGTATTAACGGTAGGGGAAATCTATGCTTGATGGTGACGTCATTGAATGGTCGATAAACAATACAGGGCCTCAGCCCTCCATCCTTCTTGCCGATGAAAAAGAAACTGCATGCCACTGGAGATGTAGATGGTTGGATAAAGCCTTGTCGAAGGGACTCCTCTATGTACACATTCAGAGCTTCCTTTTCAGACAGTGACAGAGGGTATACTCTTCCCTTAGGAAAACAGGCATCAGCACAATCCCATTGGCGATGTGGTGGGAGAACCGTGGCCTTTTCCTTGGAAAACACCTGTGCGTATTGGTTGTAACAAGGCGGTACAAACGTTGGGGTGGTAGCCGCACATTCCTCCACAGAGGTTGCCCTGCAAGGCATCTTCAAACAGGTCCGTAGACATTCCTGACTCCAGGACATTAATTCCCCTTTCCTCCAGGAGATAACGAGATTGTGTAAACTCAACCAGGGGTATCCCAGCACTAGTAGTTCATGGGCAGAAGAAAAAAAAAGAAAACGGATTTCTTCCCGGTGAAATAGTCCAACTTGTAGCGATACAGGTTCGGTCTGATGCATAATCACCCCCGAACCCAGGGGCTGTCCGTCCAATGCGTTAATCCTTAAAGGAGAAGACAGTAGTGTTAGAGCAATCCTCAAATCTTGTGCCAACGAACAATCCATAAAATTCCCTGCTGCCCCTGAATCGACTAACCCAGTGGTGTTAATACTTTTTCTTTTCCACCGTAAACATACAGGTACGTTGAATTGTTTGTGTGACAGGTGCACCGGCGTACCCGGGCCTACCTGTAGATGTGAAGGAGGAGCGGTCCTTCCCCCCTTGGACCTCCGATGCGGACACTGCCGTATGTAATGTTGCCCCTCTCCACAGTAGAAGCACAGCTGTCCCTGTTGACGGCGTTTCCTCTCGGTGTCAGAAAGGGGTGACCTACCCAGTTGCATAGGTTCTTTCCCACGGGTACAGTCTCGTGGGAAAGAACAGATCTCATAGTGGTTGTTTTCTTAGTACACAACAGATTGTCAATGGAAATAGACATGGATATGAATTTTTGTAGATCAGTAGTATCCCCTCTACAAGCTAATTCAGTTTGTAAAGCCTGTGACAACCCACGTCTGTACACCGTGAGCAATGCCGTCTCACTCCACCCACTGCCGGCAGCCAATGTTCTAAAGGCCAGAGCATATTCAGCTGCGGTACGTGGCCCCTGTCTTATGTCGCACAGTTGATCCCCTATACTGTGCCCGGAGACAGGGTGGTCAAACACTTCTTTAAAGATATTGAGAAAAGCCAAAAAAAAAAAAAAAAGAAAAACAATTAGAAAATATTACAGTTTAAGAAATAAAAGAGACTGAATGAACCATAAAAAATATAGTGCAATCAGTTTGGACTTAGCACAGTGTTCATTTAGTAAATGCGTAGTTAAACAGATGTGTTTTGAGTCTGGATTTAAAAGTGACTAATGTCGGAGAACATCTGATCTCCTCTGGGAGCTGGTTCCAGCTGTAGCTAAATGCAGATTCTCTGCGTTTTGAGTGAATCCTTGGTATCGCTAGCTGATGTAATCCTGATGATCTGAGTCTGTTGGGTTTATATTAAATGAGCATATCTGCAATGTATTTAGGTCCTAGGTCATTGAGTGATTTATATACCAGTAATAATACTTTAAAGTCTATCCTAAATGTGACTGGGAGCCAGTGTAGAGACTTGAGGACTGGCGTATGGTCATATTTCCTGGTTCTGCTTAGAATCCTGGCCGCAGCATTCTGTATGAGCTGTAGCTGTCTTATGGTCTTTTTGGAAGACCAGTGAGGAGGCCATTACAATAATCCACCCTGCTGGCGATGAAAGCATGAACAAGTTTCTCTAAGTCTTGTCTGGAAAAAAAGCATCTAATTCTTGAGTTATTTTTAAGATGATAATGCTGATTTAGTTATTGCTTTAAAAAAGCTAAGGTCTGACTCCAGAATCACACAAGATTTCGGACTTGATCTTTAGTTGTTTGACCCCTAGCATCAAGGTATGCGTTCACCTTGAGAAGTTCATCTTTGTTTGGAAATGCAATGACTTCGGTTTCCTCTTTGTTTGCACATCCAACTGTTAATTTCATCAATGCATTGATATTGGGAGTCAATGGGGCTGTAGTCGTTAGGCGATAGGGCTAAGTAGATCATACTTATAGTTTACTGGTTATATATTATTGTTGCACTTTAAAGTATACTACTAGTATTCTTTTTAGGTATTAGTGTTTATACTTGAAATACCTTTAAATGTACTTTAAATAGAGTTGACGTTAATTCGCATACACTACCAGTAGACTAAACATATAAATACTCACAAGACAATATTCTCCGAATTGAAAATAACTGTTTTCTTTATTAATCAAAAATGTCAAAAATATATTGTTTTAGAGTAAGCACAACTACAAGCCAATTATTCTTAAACATTCTGTATAAAGAAAGAATGCTTTTCTTATCTTGATCAAAAGACTTAAGTAAAAGTTTAGGGCAAATATACTTATACTTTTCTGTATACTTGTCAGTATAAGCCAAGTATACTTAAAAGTTCTGTATAAGGAAATAATACTTTTTGTAACAGGAGTCCCAGAGTGGGGCTCCTGTTCCACATGAACTGAGTGGACTCTAATAGATTGGTATATTTCTGTTGT
>JACXGM010016111.1:0-20772 GCA_016801145.1 Umbra pygmaea
ATTCTTTGAGATAGGAATTTTGGGTTTTCATGAGCTGTATGCCAAAATCATCAGTATTAAAACAATAAATGACCTGAAATATTTCAGTTGGTGTGCAATGAATCTAAAATATATGAAAGTTTAATTTTTATCATTACATTATGGAAAATAATGAACTTTATCACAATATGCTAATTTTTTGAGAAGGACCTGTATATATATATATATATATATATATAAGGGCTGGGCGATATGGCTGAAAACTCTATCACGATATAAGTGTTTCATATCGGTCGATATTGATAATTATTGATCTGTTTTATGACCTATTTAGAATAAGGAGCAGGAAAAAATATTAAATTTAAACATTTTTATTTTAAATTTAACCTTCCACTGATTATAATCCCCTCAGTTATAAAGGCAGAAATGTCAACACAACCATGGAAAACACTCAAATAATTAAAATATAAACATAAGTCTAAAATCACAATGAACACTTAACAATTAAACGTGCAATATGTAATTTTTGGCCGCCAGGGGGCTCTCAATCAAAACAATAGCAAAAGATGTACTCGGGAGGTTGCGTGGGATCATGGGTTTTGTTATCGTCGTCAATGACAACCTTCCAATCTAGCGTCTCCGGCAGAAAAAATGTTCACTGACAGTAATGTATTGTTAAAAATATTATAACTTTATTCACGTTATGTTTGGCGGTTCCCTGGAACTTAGAGCAACTATATTATATGACGTCATTGACGGGCGACAAAAAGAAACGTCCCGTGTCTTCAAATTAAATTACAAATTTCTCTGGATTTGAAAGTTGGAGGAAACATTTAGGATAATGTAAGTACACAACTAAGAAATATATATATATAATATATGTATAGTGATGTTTTCTTTCAATGCAAAGTATGTATTTTGTTTTTGTTTTGATTAATATTACATATTGTACCTTTAAAGCTGTTACACTAAGGTGCAAAATTAGAATACTTTTGGTGCAAAATTAGAAATGCTTAATAAAGTGTAATAAAATAGTGCAAAGTGTTAAATATAAACAGAGAAACCCGAGACCTGAAAAGTTGGGGAAAACAAGTTTGTGATATTACCAGTCTTGGTGAGGACGACAGTTTTGCATAATTTGCAGACGACATTGTTCTGACTAGGGTCAGACTTTTAAAAACCAAAAAACTGCCATACTGGCAAGCTGACTTTTCCCATTTTATCAACAATTTCCCCGCTCGCTGCGGCACTAATTTTCCACTTATCAGTTTCAGTTACTGAAGAATCGAACACGACTCACGAGACAATAATATTGCACAACCAAACTTGATACTATTGTGTGATTGGCTGTTAGCGTGTCACTCGCTACGTTGCTTGGTTACCAGAGAGTTAGTGCATTTGTTTATGCAACCAAATTGCTTCGCAACCGCTGGTTTCTTCCGACGAAGCAAAGGAAATGATTGAACATTTTACCAAACCCATTTTTTATTGATATTGATTACGTGTCTATCGCGAGACATATCGTTATAGTTTTTATCGCCCAGCCCTAAATATAGATATACACACACACGGGTCAATGGCGTGACGCCTACATTTTCTGTCCGACTGTATTTCTTTTAGTTAAAATAAGGTTTTAATGTCCAGAAAAATACCATGTATATGTAGTACCGCTCCTATATATTTCCTCTCTTTATAATTTCAAAAACCATTAGTTATTTGTTATTTTTCTGTTATTTAAAGTGTCAAAATGTCATGTGGTGTGACCGTCTGGCAATGACTGCTCTCTTTAAAACTTATTTGAAATTACCCTAAATCTATTCATATTATTATTTTTCCTATTTAGCATGATTTCCAAAGTGTTTTGTAGCCCTGTACTAAATAACACAGCATTTGTATGTATACACTCACCTAAATGATTATTAGGAACACCCGTTCAATTTCTCCTTAATGCAATGATCTACTCAACGAATCACATGGCAGTTGCTTCAGTATATTTAAGGGTGTGGTCCTGGTCAAGACACTCTCCTGAACCCCAAACTGAATGTCAGAATGGGAAAGAAAGGTGATTTAAGCAATTTTGAGCGTGGCATGGTTGTTGGTGCCAGACGGGCCGGTCTGAATATTTCACAATCTGCTCAGTTACTGGGATTTTCACGCACAACCATTTCTAGGGTTTACAAAGAATGGTGTGAAGGGAAAAACATCCAGTATGCAGCAGTCCTATGGACAACAATGCCTTGTTGATGCTAGAGGACAGAGGAGAATGTGCCAACAGCTTCAAGCTGATAGAAGGGCAACTTTGACTGAAATAACCACTCGTTACAACAGAGGTATGCAGCAAAGCATTTGTGAAGCCACAACATGCACAACCTTGAGGCGGATGGGCTACAACAGCAGAAGACCCCACCGGGTACCACTCATCTCCACTATAAATTGGAAAAGAGGCTACAATTTGCAAGAGCACACCAAAATTGGACAGTTGAAGACTGAAAAAATGTTGCCTGGTCTGATGAGTCTCGATTTCTGTTGAGACATTCAGATGGTGGAGTCAGAATTTGGCGTAAACAGAATGAGAACATGGATCCATCATGCCTTGTTACCACTGTGCAGGCTGGTGGTTAAATTTTTTGGGGGATGTTTTCTTGGCACACTTTAGGCCCCTTAGTGCCAATTGGGCATCGTTTAAATGCCACGGCCTACCTGAGCATTGTTTCTGACCATGTCCATCCCTTTATGGCCACCATGTACCCATCCTCTGACGGCTACTTCCAGCAGGATAATGCACCATGTCACAAAGCTCAAATCATTTCAAATTGGTTTCTTGAACGTGAAAATTAGTTCACTGTACTAAAATGGCCCCCACAGTCACCAGATCTCAACCCAATAGAGCATCTTAGGGATGTGGTGGAACGGGAGCTTCAAGCCCTGGATGTGAATCCCACAAATCTCCCATCAACTGCAAGATGCTATCCTATCAATATGGGCCAACATTTCTAAAGAATGCTTTGAGCACCTTGTTGAATCAATGCCAGTATAATTAAGGCAGTTCTGAAGACGGAAGGGGATCAAACACAGTATTAGTATGGTGTTCCTAATAATCCTTTAGGTAAGTGTAGAACCACAGCACTGAAACTATGCATCAGATTTCTTCTCCATATCCAATTTTGAATCTTTATCCAACCAGCATTCAATGTTGTCCATGACAGCAGTGGTGAACAGCCCTTTCCTTGGCACTAGTGGACAGACCACATCCTCCTCGACATACTTGCTTACTATGGCATCTCCCAGTTGAGCTGATATACTCACCATGTTCATGTAGCATTTCAACCAGGCTGCTCTTCTTGGTTTTGGTGAACACAGACATACCAATGTATACTGGGAATGTAGTTTCTATGTCTTTGGAATGTCTGTGGGCAGCTGCTCCCTCTTTGTACCGGGAGAAGCAGTTGTACTGCAACAGTTGCGCAGTAGCCTGGGCAGTCTGTGAAGTGCCAAATCTCAGCTTCGATTTGATGTCTGCTCCATGTTCTACCATACAAACAAATAGCAGGAAAGATGGGGGGGATGGCCTCTTTGATACATCCCTCATGGAATGTTCCATCAAATCTGGACTGATTATCCAGAATATGCCATCTCAATATTTTTGCAGGCTTGGCCATGATAAGTGCCTCTTCAGACACTTGAGAGAGAGCCAAGCCAACATCTTTCTGGAAAGCCAGGAGCACATCTCTGCCCTGTTTGTGTGCTGTAAGTTCAGGGATCTCAGCCAACAGCTTTTCCTTTAGTAGAGCTAACTGTAGTGGAATGTAAACCCAGTTGATCTAGACGCTGCTGGTACAGGTTGCACATATCTGCGAGACGGAAGGCTGCAGGACCATGAGAATTGAGACTGGTTTCAACAATATAGATGACCAGTTCAGAAAGAGCCATAGGAAAGATGGCTGGTTGAACCGTTTCACTCTGTGACTCTTTCTCAAGCCTTCTGAGGAGGAGTTTCTCTCTGTTATAAAGATGAATGAGACACAAATGATGGAGTTTAAGCTCCTGTGCAATGGCATCAGCACCACTTAGTTGAGCCAATAATTTACCATCGTTCAGTGTTTGTGCACATTCATGTAGTCTGTCATTCAGGTGCATTGTCATTACCTGACAGGTCAGATTCAGGGGATGTGTTATCACAAAGAAAGCAAACTAGACTTTTCTGCATCATGGTTCTGTGACGTTTTGTTTGGCCTTCGTCTGTCTCACTACATTGATCAGAGCCGGCCCGAGACATAAGCGAAACCTGTTTGCCTGGCAACACTATATTGTGCCCACAACACAAACTCTGATTTGTCCGTTCAAAATAATAGCGCTCGTTTTAATACATTGCAATAACTATTGTTAACTCAGTATAAAGCTGGTGAATTGTAACCAAATGCAATTGTATTGTGTATTTAAATGAACAATAGGAATATTTGATAGGAAAAAATGCATTTAACATATTTTTAATAACAACTTCATAATAACAACCATGACAAATACGTTGTCCACACAATTTGAATTTATTGTCAGTGTCACATGTGAAAACACAATCACATTTGAAATACATTCACTAGAGTCTATTTAATCCAAAATAGACTACTTTTAGCAACACATGAACATGGACCCACTACCCGTCTATGCATTGAATTAACAATGATTGTTTAAATGAATTACGAGCGCTGTTATTTTGAACTGACAAATCAGTGTGTTGCGGTCACAATATAATGTTGCCAGGCAAACAGGTTTCGCTTATGTCTTGGGTCGGCTCTGACATTGAGCATCAGATTTTTGCTTCTGGGCACGACGTAACCTTGTGTTGTTGAACCGAAGTCGACAATTGTGGTGATACTTCGCTTGGTTCCTTCTCAAAGTAGCTTGTATACCACCACCTTCATCCAGTCGTTCCAGGTCCAGGGTCATTGGCATTTTGTTGATCTTGTGAAAGAGTGGAATGTTGGTGGCAATCATTTTATAGCCATCATGTTGAGAAACATGATGGGTAGGTGTTGATTGGAGGGGTTCCTTTGTGTCTGTCTGACAAAGACAACATTTCATCCAATCAGTTGGCCTCTTGGCTGACATGGGATTTTCATTTGCCATTTTGGGGGTTTGTTGTCAAATTTAAGGCAGAGGGGTTATCCTTTTACCACCTCAATTATAGACATAGTACACATTCAGGTATGGGATACAACGCTTCGGGTCACCTACACCTAGCCCGATCATTCAACTAGTGCCGTTGAGTCCCGTGTGATCTGTACACTTTCCAGGTAAGCATAAATGAACAAGTCATGTATTGCCCCGCTTACCCTTGGCTTGGCTCTCCCACGCTGGCACAACCTGTCAATTCATATGCGGCTATCTAACTAATTCTATTACTAGATAATTGACATGGGGCTGTTAGCATTTGGGACACTAAACCTAGCTATATTATTACTACTAGTCAAGAACTACAGTGTCAGTAAAACTAGATCAGCTGACACTGAACCCCATGCTGAGTTCCACAGCAGTGAAGTCACCAGTGTGCCCGTGTTGTATAATGATGTTCACGCTATTAAACAAAACCTTCCTTTACACATTAAATTGAGCTCTGACAGAAATGGTGGCCATCTTGAAAATGGCTGTGATTTTGAATTTTTTTGTGACACACAACTTTTTCCATTAGAATCAATGTTCCTTGAAAAATATTTATACCAAATCTGATGATAGCATCACCATTTAAAAAAAAGTATGTTAGGATTCAAGAGAAATGGCAGCCATCTTCAAAAAATGGCTGTCATTTTGAATTTTTGGGTGGCCAACACCTTTTTCCCAACAAGTGACCTTTTGAGAGTATCTGTGCCAAACTTCATGCTTGTATACCAATTTGAACGATTCTCTTGAAATATGCCATTAATCTGCTGCACTATAACAATAAATACTCCAACAATAAATACTCCAATAATAAGTACACATCCATCTCAATGATGAAGTCTAAGGGTGAATCCCATTTCTCTGTCTTACCCTTTCCCCTTAGTTTTGCGCGTTCATGTGAGAGTAAGGGCTATCCCAATTCTCATTTTGATCTAGGGGTAGGGCTAAGGGGAAGGGGTGGATACCCCTTAAAACCAAGCATTTCCAAGATCTTACTTGAAACCAAGGGGTACCCAGAATACACTGCGCAACCGGCAACAATGGCAGCCAGATCATCAAGAGTCCAATAAATGTGTTTTCGGCTTAAATAATTGACTTAAATTACGACAGACTTGTTTTGTGCTCTACATAGTGCTGTAGATATATATTTGCAACCATGTTCTTAATTGAAACATTTTTTTTACATTGCTAGTTTGCTACGCAAACAGTACATTGCTGATTTGAACAACAGTCCTGCATTTCAATGACCATCCTTGAATTGACACCATGCATGTCTACAGTTTTAACTAAACTACAATAGCAGCGGATTTTGTTTGATATCTTGAAAGTTTGTGATCAACACTTGTCGCCTCTGGTGATGTAGCAGCCAACTAGCGACGATGTATGATAACGTAACTGTAACCAAGTGGTGTCTCATTTCATAGGGGTATGTTTTCATCCCATCCCTTACCACTCTGTTTCAAGGGACAAGGGCTAAGGTTAAGACGAAGGGGAAGGGGTAAGACAGAGAAATCCATGTATCAGAGAAATGTATGTATCAAAGAGCAGAGTTAATGTACCCGTTGGTGTTTGTCAGTCAACACCTCACAGTAGTATCATCATGATGGCCTGTCACTGTAATGGCAGGCTTCAACTAACCACCATACTTAATAATATTATTTTTCCATTGTTGTTTTCACATGTTGATTCCCAGCTTCTCTCCGGCTGCAGTGGGCGACAGGGTGAAAATGCAATCTGTCATAATTGTGAGCACAGGGAGAAGATTCAAAATGTCAACATAGATAGCAGAGGGACAGGAAAGGTGTGCTTTAGCTCTGGAGCTACAATACAGCTAATCCTTACCAAGTCGTTTCTTCTGGTTTGAGGCTGTTAAGCTAATAAGGCCCTGGGTAAAATGGAAGTGGAAACAATCTACTGTGTTTGAATACTAATCAAATTCATTGTTTACTTGTGCCTTTGATAGGCCATGCCATAACATCACTCTGCCATGCAGGGAGTGGATTTAATTTACATTTCAATCAAGTGGGGCACTGACTAAGATTGTAAAAATTGATGGAAACGTTCAACTGGGATCTCTGAAAAAACCTGAGAATTTTTCAACACCGCCTCGCAAATCATTAATGCACCTTGTTTTCCTTCCCACAGATCCCCCTAATTTAGACTAGATGATGTCCACAATGGTGTACCCTAGGGAAGAGAAACTGGAGAAGCTGTCCCAGGAGGAGATCATCTCTAATACCAAGCTGGTGATCCAGGGTCTGGAGGCACTGAAGAACGAGCACAACTCTATCCTGCACAGCCTGTTGGAGACCATCAAGTGCCTGAAGAAGGATGAGGAGGCAAACCTGGTGCACGAGAAGTCCAACCTGTTGCGCAAGTCTGTGGAGATGATCGAGCTGGGCCTAGGAGAAGCACAGGTATCATTTGAATTTGACTTTTTCTACCCATTGTCTCACTATGATGAAATCCTGTTTTATGAGGGAGTTAGCCTGACATACTGAGTAGCCTGGTCTGTTCACTGTTGCCTTGAAAATGTTGTCATAATGACTATTGATGAGAGTGTGACTAATATAGGCCAGGTTTCTTTGCAAGGGAAACCCACATGTACCCAGGATCCCATAGAACACTAATGTTAAGCTTCTTTATCAAAATGTAACATTTCTAGTTCTATGTTAGTCCAATGTTAGAAAAAACGTTATCATGATTGTCTTCAAAACAACTGGTGTCTCGTCCTGTTGATACTCCTCTAATGGTGTGATGGTGGTCTGATAATACACCCTCCTCTCCACCTCAGGTGATGATGGCTTTGTCCAACCACCTAAATGCGGTGGAGTCAGAGAAGCAGAAGCTACGTGCCCAGGTGCGCCGGCTGTGCCAGGAGAACCAGTGGCTAAGGGACGAGCTGGCCAACACCCAGCAGAAGCTGCAGAAGAGTGAGCAGAGTGTGGCCCAGCTAGAGGAGGAGAAGAAGCACCTGGAGTTCATGAACCAGCTGAAGAAGTATGATGAGGACGTCTCTCCAACGGTGAGTCTGACTCACAAACCTAAGTTGTTTTGAAGTGTATCCTATACAGAGATGCCACAAGTTAGTGTAATAGATTACTTTTCAGGGTTGGGCTGAGTTCACAACTCATGGGAAGTTTGTCAGTAAGACTCTAATGACCAGGTAAAAGAAGATCTGTAATTTTAGAATGTTTCCCATTGTTCCAATTGAAACTGGACAAGTATATAATGCTAAGTACAATAAAGTTACAAAAGGAAGAACAACGATATACAGTAAATAGTAGATCTTTTTGTAGGACAGAAAATTATTTGCTTCAATAGATTAAAACGGTTACAATGGCTTGTAGCTACTTTAAGACAAGCTGCAACAAAGTTTTGTATGAAGTGTGTGTACTGGCAAGAAGATGCGACTTGCATTCATATTTTTATAAAATTGCAGCATGTTCTGCATTTTACATATGGATTGACCAGAGTTATTTGTTTTCTTTTTCTCTTTATTTAGAATCACATCATCACTTAACATGTTCCACATGGTTTGATAGCGTGATTAATCTTTACAATGTTATTTTATTATAATTCTTTTTAAATATACAAATATGAACAGAGCATGGGGTGTTTAAAAGTGATTACGAGCAGTTAATCAAAAGAAGGGCGTTTAGGAGCAATTTTCCACTTTTCCCTAGTCTCACAGGGAAAGGTAATTCCATCAAGCTGATCTTTAGCTTCTTTCGGTATCAAAGAGGTCACTGCTTCTCTCCAAGTAGGTGGAGTTATGCCAGTCTTGAACACATGATTATATGTGACATTCATGATAGGAATCAGGAGGTTTTTAATTTCTTTATTTCTTAAATTGCTTTTTTAATTTCTTACTCTGTAATTTTCTTGATTAGAGCCCTATTTTGATTGTCCTTCACTTTTGGTAATTTTATCAGGTTGAAGAAAACATCCATTCTTGTTTAATCTATTGTAGGCCTAGAGTATAGGTTTTTATCAAAGGTTTCAAATGATTGATGAATTTCTTTAGTTTTACAGTGTATAGAATTTGTATGGTCCTTTATTTAGAAAATTGTGTTCTCGGCTTGTTTTTTAGCCTGTAAGCCAGTAATTTAGTTGATTTCCCTCCCACTTCATAATGTATTTGTTTCAAGAAGATTAACTATTTCTTAATGTCATTTGAATATATTTAATTTAGTTCATTCTTTGTCCTATTTCCATTTTCATACCCTGATTAAGTGTCTTATGTATATTTTAGTTGTTTTAATTCGGTTTGTATCAATCTTTTCCCTCAGTTTTTTAGATTTGAACATTAACCAATAATTTTCCCCCTTAGAACAGGTTTACAGTCATCCCATAGGATTAGTGGGGACACTTCCGTCATTGTCATTCAGATTTTGTTTTTTTAATGTCCTCCCTGATTTGCTCCCTACTGTGATTTGACATCCCTCTGTTTAATCTCCAAACAGTATTCTTCTTCTCAGAGCCTATTATTAAGTTTAGTAATACTGGTGTATGGTCCGACAGATCCTTTGTCCCAATACTGCAGTTCAACACACTAACCAAATCTCTTTGGAACATAAAAAGTAGTCAAGCCTAGAATAATCAGAGTGCGGGTGGGAGAAAAATATGTAATCCCGTTCGGTCAGGTTCAGTTCTCTCCATATGTCTAAAAGTCCCAGATCCTCCAGCATTAATTTTATGTTTTAGGTAAAAAAAATTATCCTAGGATGCAAGGCTTTGTAGAGTCCAGAGCAGGTTGGAATCGAACATTTAAAATTGCCTCCACAGATGAGGATACCTTTAGCTTCAGAAATTACTTATCCAAAAATTTGTTTATAGATCTCCCAATCTGATCCTGGGGGGACATAAACATTTAAAAAAGTAAATAAGTAGATATCCCCGGACCACTGCAAATCTTCCATCAATATCTTTTTTTCATATACACACTCAACAGTTTAATTTGCTAGAAAATTAAAGTTGCCACTCCTCTCTTCGAGCCCTGCCCTCAAGAGGATGAATACTGTTTAAATTTCTATCTCTTGAGTTTACCATGCTCCGATTCTGATAGGTGAGTCTCATGTAGGAGAGCAACTTCCACTCCCTCCCTCTTCAGTTTTGTAAAAACCTTGCTCCTCTTAATTGGGCTTCCCAGGCCATTTACATTATGTTATTACTTTAACTTACTTGGAATTTAGGACCATATGTTTTTGAGTATGTAATAAGCACCCAGACACAGAGAAAAAGCTTTTATACGCTCTGAGCTAGTAACTAATGTAGCACTAACGCAAACAAGCAATACCTTAACAGAAGAATAAACGCATACAGCAAATCTGACTTCCAACTTTAAGGTCTCCTCTTCGGCATTATGACTCTGATGGAAAGTGAGTCCAGAGGGATAGTCTCTTCTTCTTGTTGATGAAAGAGGCCCTCTTCAGCTTTAAAGCTGGTGTATGAGTCCATGATGTCCTGAGGTGCCACGACTCCAAAAAATGTCCTTCGTATGCCCATAACAATTACTTTCTGAAAACCTCCATTAAATACCAGGAAACTTGTATTAAGTCCAGTCCTATAAACTTCTTGACCTTGTTTGTAGCTATAAGCACTTCTGACACCTTAAGAGCAGGGGATTACCTGTATGAAGTCCCGGTCTGGAAAGTCTGAAGCCGGTCTTTGAGTCTTTGCATGTAGCCTGTATCCTCACGGTTAACACGGGTACCGCATCTTCAGCCATATCGCCAAGTCAGCTAGCTGACTCAGTCCAGGAGGGCCGTCTGAGTTTTTAAAATGGTCACCGGTATCCTCCTCTGCCATGTCCGCGGTCGCCACCTCCACTGAGGTATAGGTGACTGTGCAGTCCTTGAAAACACCCTCAGTCTGGCCCAGGAACGGAGTCTGACATCATATATTTTTCTCATTCAGGGTGACTTTTGTGTCCTAATATTCCTTTCGCTTCCTCAGCAGCTCCGGTGCGTAGTCGTGATACAGTTGTACCCTTTTCCTTGAAAACAAAACCTTTTCCTTTGACATGCTTGTTTCATCATGTCTTCCTTAGTTCTATAACTTGACCACGATGGATCTTGGCAGTGCTTCGGCCAAAGGTTTCGGGAGTGAGCGACCGGTGTGCCTTCTCAATACGTAGTGCAGCAGTGGGGGGGTGCACCAGACCCTTCATTAATAAATCCTCCACAAAAGAAATCATTGTGGCAACATTATCTTCCGCTCCTTATTTTACCCCATGTTGCCTGATGTTATCACATTTTGAATGTCCCTCCAATTCAGTCAATTTAGCTTCCGTCTGCTGCTGTTGTTTCGCCAGCTGCACCAGTACATCCTCTGTTGACTGGAACGGTGTCTCGGCCGTAGTGATCCACTCCTTGGTTTCTTCCACTCTTTTTTGATCATTTTGTCAATATCTTCTTTAATGTCGTTTGGAGTCCCCTGACTTCTCACAGCTTTTTTAGAATAACACCTAAGTGTACATCTATGATGCCATCACGTAGTCCGCCAGACCAGAAGTCTGACCAGTGTTGTTAACAACTAAATTAAATGCTTTCCAAACATCAGACAGCTGGGGCCTCTTATTGCTGTCTGCCCATAAAAGTGTGTTGTACTCTGCAGCTTGAGGTTTTATAAATGTATAAAAAGTTGATATCTTTTTAGATCTCTCTCTCTCTCTGCTGTACATCTTAAATTTGGATCTGATGAGAGAAACTTTGTGAGGAGAATATATGTGTAGTTTGGGGAATAAAGCTAATACCATTAATATGCACATGAAATTAATACATTAATAAAATATATTTTTCCTGATATTTCCTTTTCCCTTGGGGCAATGTTCTGATTTAAACAGATAATTAATAGCTTAATAGAAAGCGTGGAGAATGATCTTATGATCTTAGTTGCCTCGTAGATATTTAATATCTATAAATCTGACTCCATGTGTTTATGTGTTAGCTAAGCAAGTTCACCAGGGCCTCGCGGGCGTGAACTCTGGATCCGCCAGGTTGCTAACCTGGACCCTCCGAGCCACACTAAGTATGCAATATGGACGGGCTAACCTGTCCTCACGGAAATACGTCTGCAACAGTCGTGCGAGATCTAAGGTACATTGACTCGCTCCTAAAATCAGAAATGCTTCCAGAAGCTGAACTGCACGATAGGGGCGAGGGATAAGGAATGCCCAGGTGTGGGCTGAACTTTTCTCCCCTGTCAACCTGTACACAAAAATCCCTTTTCTGCCAGCTGAGGACGCCGCTGCGGGTTGCCGAGCCTCAGTGATTACAACCCGAAGCCTGGAATAGCTTGCTAGCAAAGTGTGTGTGTGTGTCTTATATGAACAGACTACTAGTGAATGCAGTTAACAGGGTAGTTAGGAACACCCAAAACTCTCCTCCGGAGGTTTAACGGGAATAACTGTAGCAGACTCAGACGGATCTCGGTACACAATCAAATTTAATTTAATTCCAGTTGCAGGGCATAAAAATACAACACTACAACCGGACAATGAAATACAAGTTACATACCCAAAGTAGTTAACGTTCTGAAATCCTTCAACCTACCAAAAACTACAATTATCCTAGTGATCTAAACACACAGCTAGGGCAAGGCTTGCCCGGAGAATCGGTTACGATTAGAACTCAACTAACAAATCTAACAACAGAGCAATTTAACCTTCGCGCCCAGGTGATCCCCAAAGTCCTCCCCCATTGCATGGTAAATGGTGATCATTTCACTTGGCTAGGGTTAGAACAAACAGGCTTGGCACCCCCACATACATAATTAAATTACGCACAGTCTTGCTGGCGCTGGCCTTAGTAGAAGAAATAGAACAGTGTTATAACATTAACATGAAATTGAAATGTCCCCTCCGAGGGGGGAAAACATACGTTTCCTGTGAAACCGCCGTACTGGCGCAAATACCATTACAATAGAACGGGCCTCAAACATTTACATGATATTGAACTGTCCCACCCCAGGGGGGGAACAAACACTTCACTGTGGAACCTCCAACATTCTGGCCGGCCAAGTAGAATAGTTATCTGTAAAGAAAAAACATGCCTTGTGCAACCCAATGTGGAGAGTCATTATTTGGTCCTGTGAACAACATTAATTTCCCACTACATATGTGCTATTCCATATCTATAGGATATAATCTATAGGCTAAACCAGTGGTCCTCAAACCCTTCCATGGAGGGCCTAATGTATGCTGGTTTTTGGTCTTTCCCTTCAATTAGAGCATAATTAGGACCTAGACTGCCAGGTGAGGGGAGATACTAACCAATAGGTGAGCTACTCCATCAGGCTTGTACAAGGTAAAAGTGAAAACCTGCATACACTAGGCCCTCCATGGAAGGGTTTGAGGACCACTGGGCTAAACCATCACATTATGATTTTGAGCATCTCCCATACTGTTTCTTAAGTATGTTTTCAAGCACTTCAGGAAAGAGAGGGAGGGTTGGCCACCATTCAAATGATTGGAGAGCTAAGCTTACATGGGGGTGATAGCCCTGTCTTTCCCCAGCCTGCCGCCGCTGCTATAGGTAATAGTTAATTTGTCCAATAAAATTATAAAGATTTGGGTGGTAATTACATAATCTTATATGTGCTGTATAAGTGAGTAGCCTATGTGATCTTGTGTAAAAAACATTCTATATAGCACGCCACAGAGTATAGTGCGCAGGGGGGGGTGTGCCATTTGTAAAAACGTGCACATTGTGCATGGTATATTTGCTAAAATTCCGTACTGTCAATGGTTTGTGGGCGTGCTGGATGAAACAATGTTATGCTAGCTGATTACAACAGTAGTTAGCTCGCTAACAAACTAGCGAGCCACTAGTCAGCAAATACTGACGTTGTATTTATTTAAATGAAAACCAAAAGCACAAACTATCTCTGCCACCTGCCTTGATGCTGGACTTTAGTTTTACATCCATATAAGCAAATAGTGTGAGTAAATATCTACAATTCTCTTTTGCCTTACATTTTTTCTAAATGTTTTATCAAACAATCATACAACAGAAATGGAACCAAAGTTAAATGTTCGAATGGAGGATTTGATACACCCACCTACTAGAGATGCACGGTTAGGGGTTACAGTTGCGGACTCTGCAGATAAAACGCGGATCTGACTGGTGAAGTGACAAATAATATTTAAATTAAAGTTGGGCTCGTCGCGGTTGAACCAATGAAATGAAAAAAAATGTATACATTGTTAAATATTATTACCAGCGGGCAGCGGGGGGTTGCGGCTTTAAAGTTGGTCAGAAACTTTGGTGCGGATGTGTTTTTAAGGTTTGTTAGATTTTGTATCGGTTCGTAACATTTCTAAAATATTTTAGAGAGGTAGTTTGCTCCCTCAGCGTGACGTGGACGTCCAGTAGAGTCAGCTGGATCCCATCACTAGAGGGAGCTTGTGAGTGGATGCAGCACGATGGATCCTTGAGTCTTGTGGGATGTGTGCTCATGCTGTTTTGCAGCACTGAAGTTCAGCATGCGGTTTAGCGGGATGCTTTAAAAAAAATAAGATTCTTTACAATACAGCAAAAACAGAATATATAACACACATAACAGCCAGAGGGGTTACAAATAAAATGACAATAATAGAAAGGACACATCTTCATGTTATAATAAATCGAATAAGGAAAGACAAAGAATATATATTTGTGACAATTTGTTGTCAATACATTTGACATGTCTAAACTACATTTCAATATCGATAAAAATAGGCTGTTACATAGATTCAAGCTGAAGTTCACAAAAACTGTGCAATCACTGATCACATTATATTGTATATTTCGATATGAATTCATTACATGGGTAGACTCGATCGAGAATTATTGAAAAAAATTCCTTAATTTTATTTGTCACCATAGATTTTTTTGAGTGAGCCAAGCCCGGTGCCAGTTAACATTTTAATCATTTCGTAGACACTCTTGTCCAGAGCAACTTACAGTGAGTGCATACATTAGGAGAAACTGGTTGAAACAACCACAACTTAGTAGCAAGAGCATTCAACATATGACAGAGTGAATAGTAAAAAAAGTCAGAGAGTGCTAGACAATATCAGTACTAGACAATATCAGTACTATACAATATACAGTGTGTGTATGTGTGTATGTGTGTATGTGTGTATGTGTGTATGTGTGTATGTGTGTATGTGTGTATGTGTGTATGTGTGTATGTGTGTATGTGTGTATGTGTGTATGTATATTTGTGTGTATGTATATTTATGTGTATGTATATTTATGTGTATGTATATTTATGTGTATGTATATTTATGTGTATGTATATTTATGTGTATGTATATTTATGTGTATGTATATATGTACAGTGGGGAGAACAAGTATTTGATACACATTGATTTTGCAGGTTTTCCTACTTACAAAGCATGTAAAGGTCTGTAATTTTCATCATAGGTAAACTTCAACTGTGAGGGACAGAATCTAAAACAAAAATCCAGAATATCACATTGTATGATTTTTAAATAATTAATTAGCATTTTATTACTGGGTGTATACCGGGTGTATGATTGGAGATAAATGTCTAAATCATCTTATGTATGCAGATGATCTGGGCCCGGTTTCCCGATAACGTTCATACTTAGCGCGCTAAGAAGACTCAAGAAGATATATCTTACCGAAGTTGTTTATGTTCCTAAGTGTGTTCCCCGAAGTGTCCCTTAGGAAGCTTCTTAACGCGCTGCCTCTTAAGTTTGATTTTTCACTTCATGAAAAGGTGCATTATGTGTTAAGAAAGACAACACGTTCTATGTAAATGAAACATTCCTCAAATTATTCCAGTAACATTGATTTTAGCATAGTTTAACTTATCAGTAAAATATAGACTTAATAATCCAATTATCAAATTGTCAGTATTTGTCATACGATATGTTGTGACTGGTAGACGAACCGGGTATCCCTCGCTAATCATTCACCCTCCTCTCCCGTTGTGCCACTTGTCCCGCTTCTTGACGTGGGTTTAACAACTTAATTTTATACACTTTTATATCAATGGTATGGTACTTTACAATCAGAATTGATTGGCAAGCAGCTTCAGTTACTTCTGTTTAATGTGGTTTTGACTGCCATTGGTTAATGTTTACAATAAAAAGCAACCTATCTACAATAAACAGAGAGAGAGAGAGAGAGAGAGAGAGAGAGAGAGAGTTAGAGAATAGGGTGGGGAAGCAACGTAAAAAAAGGGCACCAAGCTTCTCGTCAGAGGAACTTGAGGTTTTGCTGGACGAGGTGAGCTTGCACAAGGTGACACTGTTTTCCAGCTTTCGGAATAACTTGTGCAACAGCAACAAAAAAGAGCTATGGAGCGACATAGCAAGGCTGCCTCCGGATCAGGCAGATTAGATAGCTATGTTGAAGTAAATAATATAAAATTATTTAACAGACCGTTTTCAATATGTTAATTTAAATGGAGTTGCGTCCTGCTTTCAGAGAATTGTGGCGTTCCGCAAGGCTCTGTTTTGGGCCCCAAGTTATTTTTGTTATATAAACGATATTTGTAAAGTGTCGGATGTTTTAAATTTTATTATTTTCGCGGATGATACAACAATTTATTGTTCTTGCCCAAATCTTACAGAGCTTGTGTTGGTGGTAGAGAAAGAATTATATAAATTAAAGAATTGGTTTGATTTGAATAAATTGTCACTAAATTTAAATAAAACAACATTTATGGTATTTAGTAATAAAGAGATAAATAATGAGATCAGGATTACTATTAATGAAAATGAATTAGAAAGAGTAAATCATATCAAATTTCTGGGAGTAATTATTGATTGTAAAATGACATGGAAACTGCATATTTTTAACGTTCAGAAGAAAGTATCAAAAACGATTGCAATTTTGTATAAGTTGCAATATATTTTGAACAAAAATGCATTACATTTACTTTATAGTTCACTTGTTACACCATTCTTAACGTATGGTATTGAAATATGGGGGAATACATACCAAACTAGAACCAATCAAATTTTTATCCTATTACAAAATCAGATTAATTAACTATGCACCTTACCATTCACCAAGTAATTTACTGTTTCATCAATCAAAAATTCTGAAGTTTTATGACTTAGTTGATTTGCACACGGTAAAGTTTATTTACCAAGTCAAACATAATAAAACTCCTAAATGCTTGCAGTTATTATTTACCCAGCGAGAAAGTAAATATAATCTCAGAGGACTATGTATAATTAACCAACCACAAGTACATTCTACATTAAGAGAACACTGTTTATCAAATAAAGCAGTTAAATTGTGGAATAGTTGCTGTAATGAGTTAAAACAAGCCACGTCTATTTTTCAGTTTAAAAATATTTACAAGAGAATAACATTGGAAATATATTCAATAGAATGAAAATTAATTAAATAGGCTTGCTTCTGGATTGAACAATGGTCCACTAATGTGTTAATGTTAATTTTATGAACAGATGTTGTTATTAATGAGTTGCATTTATGATTCTAAAGTTAAGGGCAGGCACATATGCTTTAGCTTCTGCCTGCACCTGGTCATCTATAGTGTTTGTTTCGAATGATTTGCTTGAATGATCTGTAAATGACCAAACCGAAATGAATGAAAAATGAAATTAAAAAATTATAGGAACGTTATGTTCTAGGAACTGCAAAAATCCCTGCGGTCAGAAAGTGGCTGTAGTCTTTAATGGGAATTTATTTTTCACTAAATAACCTTTATTATATATTATAACTTTTTTTCAAATATAAAATCAAGGCCTCTGTTTGTCAGAGTATCCGTTCCATTCATTAGGATACCAGCATTAAGTCAGGCTCTCAGGACGCAGCTCTTTTGATTATTAGGCAGATACGCTTGTGGTTGTCATGCTGTATCTTGAGTTGACTACATGATTTTCATTTAAAGAATTAATCAGATTTTAATGTTGACACTCCCCTGCTGTGTATCATTACACAACGTGTGCTAAACAACTAGAAAGTAAAAAGAAAAGGACATGTAACGGTAGGGAAGTATGCTAATGTGGGATGATGTTTTCTCTCAGCAGGATGAAAAAGATGGCGAGACACCCAAGGACTCACTAGACGATCTCTTCCCTAACGACGAGGAGGAGAACGGCCAAGGCAGTAAGTAACGTCCATCATTACTAGATATCCCTGCCCTCTCAGTACTGTTAATCTGGGGCTGTGCAATGGTCATTTAGAATGCAGTCTTTGATATAGATAAAGAAGCATTTTACTTTGTCTTAGAAATTATGGAGAATGTGCCAGAGTTTGGTTGTGTGGTCTAAGTGCCCTATTCTGGGCCACATTTCTCGCAGCTTCTTTGATTCCTTCTTGTTATTAAGGTGTTTTGCCTTACATTTTACCTTCAGCAAGTAAAATGCATTCTCAGTTCGATTCAGGTTTAGTGATTGGCTCAGCAATTGCAGAAAATTCATATTTTTTGCCTTAACGTATGGGATTTCTTTTCCAGTATGCTTTATGTCATTGTCCATCTGTGTTGTGAAGTGCCATCCAATGTGTTTTGCAGCATCTGAGCAGATAATCTAGTGTTAAACACAGAATTAATCATGCTGCCTTTATCAACTGTCACATTCATCAATAAATACAAGAGATCCAGTTCCATTGGCAGCCATACATGCTCATTCCCTAACTCTAACACACCTAACACACCTCTACTGTGCTTTACAGATGAGTTGTTATGCTTTGGAACATGATCCGTTCCCTCCCTTCTCCATAATCTTCTCTTTCCATTATTCTGGTACAAGTTGTTTTAGAGCTTAACTGTTTTTTTTCTAAGGTTTTTTGCAAACTGAAATTTGGTCTTCCTGTTTTTGAAGCTTATCAATGGTTTCAATGTTTTGGTAAACTGTCTGTATTTACTTTGGTGAAGTCTATTCTTGATTGTTGAGTTTGACACAGATATACATGCCTCCTGTAATGTGTTTTTGATATGTCCAATTGTTGTGAAGGGGTTTGCTTTCACCATGGATACAATTCTCCATTACTCCACAGTTGTTTATCATTGTCGTCCGGGCCTTTTGGTGTTCCTGAGCTCGCCATTGCAAATGTTTGATTTGGCCACACCGAATGATTTTACCATCACTCAGGCTTTAAATTGTTTGCTTCAGTCAGTGACATCTCTTGGACTTTATGGACAGTTAACAGCAGAAGAACTAACTAGAGAATGACACTCCTGGGCATGGAACATGAGCTGCCAATTACCCAAATACCCTAAAATTGAGGCTGAAAATCTGCACCTTCAAATTCATTATTTAATTTTAACTCAAATATGCTGTGGTAGACAGTTGAAATAATGATTACTCAATGTCCACATGATTATGGAACTGTTTATTTCATAATACGTTTTTATTTAGGTCATCCATGCCCTTTTAACCCCTGTGTTTCCTCTCCCAACAGTGCAGCACCCACACAACAGTGCAGCTGTTGCCGCAGCCCAACAGGGGGGTTATGAAATCCCGGCTCGGCTGAGGACCCTTCACAACCTGGTGATCCAGTACGCCTCGCAGGGGCGCTATGAGGTGGCCGTGCCCCTCTGCAAACAGGCACTGGAGGACCTGGAGAAGACCTCTGGTCACGACCATCCCGATGTGGCCACCATGCTCAACATCCTGGCGCTGGTCTACAGGTGAGCCTGCAAACGTCCGACTGCCTAGATCCCAGCCTGAAAACAGTTCCTCAGGACATCCAGCAGGCAAACATTTAAAAGTGTATTTTGAACAGTTTAGTTTTGGATAAGACTAAACTTTCCTCTTTCTCTTATTTATTTATCTCTCTTTGCTGGCTAGTGTTTTCGGCAAGGTTGGTCTATGCCCTGGAACTTAGCCAGCTTACCTTGGGACAATGCTGCACGATATGCCTGTTATTTTGTTGAGGTTGTCATGTCCCCATGTTTTTATGCGTCAGTACCATCCCCCACTTTTTTCATTTATTTATTGCTTTTAAAAAGTGTGCATAACCCTATTCTAATATTAATAATATTAATCCACCAGTGCATAAACACTACTATCCTTGCTTACTTTCTCAACCTACATGCAGGAGATTAAGACTGCAAGATTCCTGGTGGTGTGACTATGCTGAGATACATTTGCTCTCTCTTTCTCCCCCATCTCCCTCTCCACCCCTCTCTCCCTCTCCCTCTCTCCCCCGTCCCCCCCCTCCCCTCCCTTTCTCTCCCTCCCTAGGGATCAGAACAAATACAAAGAGGCTGCTCATCTACTCAACGATGCGCTGTCCATCCGGGAGAAGACACTCGGCAAAGACCATCCCGCTGTGAGTTAAAACCACATGATTTCAACCAGACCATGTGACACAGTATCATCAGTATCATCAGTTCCTATCATCTGAATTTGTGAAGCAAGAACAATATGTAAAGGGAAAAGATTTATCATCAGGTACTTATCAGATTCCATTTCCTGCTATGGATTTCTGTGGCTGGATGCACTTATGTGAAAGTCATCAATCACAAGTGTTCAATACCCTGTCACCTAAAAGTGGACCTACTGTAAATCGTTGAATCCATGGATTTTCAATTGGAAACTTTTAGAAGTGGTTGACTTAGGTGAACAACATCCATAGAAATGCATCAGTCACGATAGGCAGCAAATAGTGCCCTGTTATCTATGAAGTGCACTACTTAAAC
>JACXGM010016112.1:0-14250 GCA_016801145.1 Umbra pygmaea
CCCCCCCCCCCCCCCCCGTAGACAAACCAAACCCAACCGCCTTAACTACTACTTACTGAAAATAATGAACTTCATCACAATATGCTAATTTCTTGAGAAGGACCTGTATTATAGTCATTTTTTTGTTGTTTATGTGTTATGTCCCTGTAAGTTCCAGTGACACCTCTTTCTAGTTTGGACATTGCTAGGATAGATATAGGTTAAGTTAGGCTGGTATCTTGTAGATCTGATGATTAATGTTTACATACAGACATGTTTTATTAGTCAGTTTGCTCTATATATGGTGGCCAAACCAAACTAGAGGGAGTTGTCAGGCATTGATTTACATTAGGTGTGTTTTTCTGTTCATGTGATTACCTGATACGTATTGTTTCCAGGACTTCTGCAACATGGACATATTGGGATACTTGTACGTAGAGAGTATATACACTCACCTAAAGGATTATTAGAAACACCCGTTGAATTTCTCCTTAATGCAATGATCTACTCAACCAATCACATGGCAGTTGCTTCAATGCATTTAAGGGTGTGGTCCTGGTCAAGACAATCTCCTGAACTTGAAACTGAATTTCAGAATGGGAAAGAAAGGTGATTTAAGCAATTTTTAGCATGGCATGGTTGTTGGTGCCAGACGGGCCGGTCTTAGTATTTCACAATCTGCTCAGTTACTGGGATTTTCAAGCACAACCATTTCTAGGGTTTACAAACAATGGTGTGAAAAGGGAAAAACATCCAGTATGCAGCAGTCCTGTGGGCAAAAATGTCTTGTTGATGCTAGAGGTCAAAGGAGAATGGGCCGACTGCTTCAAGCTTATAGAAGGGCAACTTGACTATTATACCCGAGGTATGCAGCAAATAATTTGTGGGGCCACAACACACACAACCTTGAGGAGGATGGGCTACAACAGCAGAAGACCCCACCTACCCCACTACCACTCATCTCCACTACAAATAGGAAAATGAGGCTACAATTTGCAAGAGCACACCGAAATTGGACAGTTGAATACTGGAAAAATGTTGCCTGGTCTGATAAGTCTCGATTTCTATTGAGACATTCAGATGGTAGAGTCAGAATTTGGCGTAAACAGAATGAGAACATGGATCCATCATGCCTTGTTACCACTGTGCAGGTTGGTGGTGGTGGTGTAATGGTTAGGGGGATGTTTTCTTGGCACACTTTAGGCCCCTTGTTGCCAATTGGGCATCGTTTAAATGCCACGGCCTACCTGGACATTGTTTCTGACCATGTCCATCCCTTTATGGCCACCATGTACCTATCCTCTGATGGCTACTTCCAGCAGGATAATGCACCATGTCACAAAGCTCAAATCATTTCAAATTGGTTTCTTGAACTTGACAATGAGTTCACTGTACTAAAATGGCCCCCACAGTCACCAGATCTCAACCCAATAGAGCATCTTTGGGATGTGGTGGAGCGGGAGCTTCGTGCCCTGGATGTGCATCCCACAAATCTCCATCAACTGCAAGATGCTATCCTATCAATATGGGCCAACATTTCTAAAGAATGCTTTCAGCACCTTGTTGAATCAATGCCACGTAGAATTTAGGCAGTTCTGAAGGCGAAAGGGGGTCAAACACAGAATTAGTATAGTGTTCCTAATAATCCTTTAGGTGAGTGTAAATGTAGAAATGTGAGATTTAGCAATCGTGTTTGACAGATTACTTAACGTGTCCTGTGCCGCGGTAAAGAGCACAGTAGAGTTGTCTGGAAACCACTATCATTGTTTGATTATATTTTGCAAACCGCCATTCCTGTTCGGTCTCCCTCCTTCTCTACACCACACAAACCATGACACTGGTAACTGTTGATCAGTCCTGCAAATTGCCTTGGAGGAATTTAAGCTCATTTCTCCGTACAGAACAGCTTCAACTCTGGGATGTTGGCGGGTTTCCTCAGATGAACTGTTTGCTTCAGGTCCTTCCACAACATGTTTATTGTTTATTTAAACATATTTATACAACTTTATTTGAGGTCACATTATAATTTATGTCACTCTTCACATTTAATGTAAAACATTTGACTATTTTGCTTTAAGTGACTTTCAAAAAGGTGATGAGACATGAATTCTAGTCTATTCGTGGAATGTGCCACCTGCTTTAACCAGGTGAGCTAGTTCACTGTGAGACAGATTTGAGAACCACTGCGCTAGCTTAGAAAATGGCTGAGATTACTAAAATCTTGGAACTAGCTAGCAAAACAACCTATGTGACAATGTTATGGGGAGAAGGGTGTCTTTTAGTACTTGTTACAGGTTTTTAGGCTTATGATGGTAAACCTTTTAATTAGATTTAGTTAGAGGCTTTAGAGTTGGCGTATTGATACCTTCACATCACATCCTACTGCCACGAAAGATTTCAGACTGTCTGAATAACAGGAAACTTTTAAAGGTTTGGAACTCCAGCTTGTAAGGGATAAACATCACTTGAAATCTTTTGCCTCCACTACTCAGCCACCATTCATAATTGTGCATGCTGCCATAAAATCAATGTGGACAAGAAATCAAATATAGACATTCTAAATTATCGTTCTTGAAAAGGTTATGAACATGAACAATGTATTGTGGAACTATGACATGAAGTCAATTTAGCAGTCAGCAACTTTAACCAACCATGAAGCTTGATTAGTCTGATATTCTAGATATTTAACCTTTGGATCAGCAGCCCCATCAACCAATCAATCAGTATCAGGAAGTATTTTTACTGCTCCATTTGTTATGTTTCTAGGAACAATCTAACCTGCATACTGTCCTCAATGTATTTGGTCTTCAGAGCCTCTGCAGCAGAGAGCCTTGATGAAGGCTTCTTCTCCAGCATCCTGTCACCAAAAAGACACCGTCCATGATTATGGTCAGATTGATGTTTAGGATCGGGAATAGGGTTGGGGAAATGGAAGAGGTATTTTCTCACTGTTTATTGTAGTACAGTTTGACTGTGCTCTGTGATGCTAAGCAGGCTCTTCCATTAATTAGCTCCTCACCTTTGCAGAACTGCGTTGAGCTCCAGTGAGTACCTGGCCGGCAGTGTGGGCGTCTCCCCCTCTACCACCTTCATCACCACAGACAGGAATGTGTGTCCTTCAAAGGCATGCGACAGGCAACACATCTCATATAGGACGCAGCCTATAGCCCTGAAAGCCAACGACACAGACAGAATCATCCAACATGGCTGGCTTTGTAATGAAAGCATCAGCACACCTGTGTTTCATTTGGTGGGAGATACAACTGTACCAGGATAGAATGGTACTGATGATTTTACCCTAACGGTTTCCATTCATTAAATCAAGGGCGTAGGAACGAGTTTAATATTGGGGGACACAACATATATTTTTCAAAAATTGTTCTTATAATTGGGGGGGGACCACATTGCCTGTCTGTAACATTGGGTGGACATGTCCCCCCGTCCTCCCCGTTCCTACACCCTTGCATTAAAGCAATGAGGACATCATCCACTCCATGTAACACACTAAGAGCAAATGGAAACAAATTAAATCAATGTTCTCATATTCCAAACATTATTTATATTGCATGGAATGTACACAGAAGTAAAACTATGAAGCAAATATACAAACAAGCACAAACACACCATCTGTTAATTGAACTATACCCATCTTGTATTCCTTAATTATCTTTCAGGTTGTTTGATATCAAACAAAGGTGGCCATGAATAAACAGATTAATTTATAGAATTATAATAGCCAATGCCAGAAATAGTGTGTGAATGAATATATTATCACTGTTATTACTGGAGATAGAATAGAAAGAAGGAAACGATGACAGGAGGGGGATAGATTTTATAGAGTTAGGACTGTTATTATATATGTAATTATTCAATCATCCTACTATTTATTCTCACTCTGTTATGTGACAGTATGTGGGAATTACAGTGACAGGAGACATGGATACTATAAAGCATCTGAACATATTCAGACATGATATACAGTAGGAATACAAACACTAGTATCATGTGTACTACCACAGTAGTAGCCACTCAATCTTATTTTCCACACCAAACACGTAAGTATATGTATGTATTCTCTAATGAATTAAACATCTCATAACGGCCTCCATCGAAATAGGCAGTATGAGTTGGAAAGAGGAGTGCATATCCATTTACGTTGAGGATAATCTATTACCGTCTCAGTGTGACTGGACAGGGCTGTAATTCTAAAGAAGGTATTCAGGAAAAAAGTCAGCATATCACAGAAATGAACCATCTTGACCTCTGACCCTGACATTGCGATTGCGTCTCAAGGGTGTCTGACACTGAAGGACTCAAGTGCTGAATGTGAGAAAACCACTCTTTCCAACCCGCCCTGCCTCTGTTTCCCACTCAGCCATTCTAGGCTCCTCTTGCTGCTTTATTTTGCTATCTTCTCACCTGCACATTCCATCATCTCTTTCACATCAAGACCCCATTCCTCCCAGGCTTCCTCAATCTCACTTGATGGTCTTGTTGCTCTCTCTCCACTCCATTGTCTCCCTTTGTCCATTGCTGCCCATGTTCTGTCTCCTCACTAATTAACTACAGTGAGCCATCTCCTCGTCCGATCATGTAAATGGGCCCGGAGTGGTAGTACAGTAGAGTGGTCACGGCCGAGATGCAACTGTTTCCTCCGTCGTTAATGTTGTTTATCGGATGAAATGGTGAAATAGACCGAGTCCTGGAGGTCAGGGCGAGTGGGCGGTGGGCAGCAGACAGCTCAGGGTATCTGTTTCTGAGATTACCACTAGCTACTCAATTCACTCCTTGTCTCTTCGACTCTGTCTGATAAAAGAAGCCAATTTCCTACTCCCACTCTGGGATTAGTGGTCATTTCCTTCAGAAATCTGATTCATGGGGAAGGGCGGAGTGAAGTGGGTGGAAGGAAGACACTCAGTCCAGGGAGGGATACTTCAGAGTTGCCGGTGCGTTCATATCTATTCATACCTTTTCTACAAGTCTCTAAAAAGGTACAATATGTAGTTTTCCAAAACAATAACAAAAGACGTACATTGCATTAAAAAAGCAAACATCCCTATACCTATATTATATATAGTTCTTAGTTGTGTACTTACACTATCCTAAATGTTTTTACCAACTTTCAAACCCAGAGGAATTTGTAATATGATTCGAAGACACGGGACGTTTCATTTTGTCTTCCGTCAATTGCGTCATATAACATTTGACTGCTCTAGTTGCTCTCAGTTCGAGGGAACCGCCAAACATAACGTGAATAAAGTTATAATATTTTTAACAATACATTACTTTGTCAGTGAACATTTTTTCTGCCGGAGACGCTAGATTGGAAGGTTGTCATTGACGACGATAACAAAACACATGATCCCACGCTACTTCCCGACGTCATCCAAGGACATCTTTTGCTATTGTTTTGATTGAGACCCCTAGTGGCCAAAAACTACATATTGTACGTTTAACACAGCAATTGCTTACTCACAAAGAGCTTGTGAAGACAAATATTTTCAACCTTGGAATATTAGCTACTACTGTATGTAAAAAAATTGTGCTAATATTTGTCAGAATATTGCCAGTTCAGTAGATGTAATGGAGACTGCAGTGATCCATCATCAATCAAATGGGCTTCTCTTCATCTTAGTGTTAAAGGGATAGTTCACCTATTAAAAAAATAGTTTACTTTTGAGTAGTCAACATAAACTATATAAAATGGGGTTTAAGTGAAATGATCAGGTCAAAAGATTTACACCAATAAATTACTTCATAAGTGATGGCACAATTGCATAGATAAACTAGAAAAGGTACAATTTCCTGGGAAATTGTGGGTGGAATAACTGGGTGGAGTGGCCGGAGTACCTGTGTGGTGGGAGTGGGTGTAGTGGGTAGAGTGGCCGGAGTAACTGTTTGGTGTAGTTGGAGCGGGTGGAGTAACTGGGTAGAGTTGGTGATGTAGCTGGTGGGAGGGTTGGAGTGGGCGTAGTAACTGGCTGGAGTGTTTGGAGTGGGCGTAGTAACTGGCTGGAGTGTTTGGAGTGGGCGTAGTAACTGGCTGGAGTGTTTGGAGTGGGTGGAGTAACTGGCTGGAGTGTTTGGAGTGGGTGGAGTAACTGGCTGGAGTGGTCAGTGTGGTCAGAGTGGTTGGAGTGGATGGGGTCACTGGTTAGACTGGGCAAGATTAACTGTAGGCTCAATCAAAATATTAGAATGACTGACTATGGAGAACGTCAGGTCAAAACAAAAAGTCATGATGTAAAAACTAGTAATGCTATGGCTTAGATATTGACATGTTTAGTGACAGCGGGAAAAGCTGAACAGTTCAATATAAGATTTGTGATGTGGACTTAAAACTGTTAGAATGGAGGCAGTTTAAAAAATGTTTCAAGATTCAGCAGCTGGCAGCTCCTCACAGTCTAATTCTGAACATTCTGTCCATGCATTCCTATGGGACTTTCTTTGACACATATACGTTCATATTTTGTAAACCGTTTAACGAAACAATAGCAACGCAATTGTTTCGCATTGCTATTGGCAAGAACACTTAATTACACAATGTGCTGATCCATAAATACAGATATAAAGATATAGGGTGCATAATGTAGGTGGTTATTCCCTAAATTAGGTGAGTATATTATATCAGAACAGGTGCTTAGCAGGTACAATGATCAGAGTTGCTCAAACCGTTGTTCTTTAACTCAGTTAAGTGTGATGAGATGTTTTTAGAGACTATTTCTTTCCAGTCATTGGCTCAGAGAACTAAAGAAAGTAAGCCAAAGAAGGGGTTTGGAATTAAAAGTCAAAAGGGAGAAGTTTAGAGGTGAGCTAAGCTAAGGTGGGGATTTGTCTGTCAGGGACGTGAAGATACGTTGGTGACAATGAGTCTGGGGTTGTATATGCAGCGAGGGCCAATGTACTAGTGTATAAAGATCACAGTTGTGTTTGTTTTATGGGTTTCCGGTGACAAAGCGAACGACATGGAAATAAACCTCATTAAATTTTTCCTGGATACTGTTTGCACAGTTTGAATATCACATTGCCCTACACTAGGACACTGGAAAGTGAGTGGGTGGTCTCACCAGATACCTAGATACATTAGATGGCCACATATATGTGGACATGTGACCATCACACCCATATGAGCTTGTTCAACATCCCATTTCAGAACCACAGGCATTAATATGGAGTTGCCCCCGCCCTCCCTTTGCAGCTATAACAGCCACCACTCTTCTGGAACGACTTTCCACAAGATTTTGGAGTGTGTCGGCGGGAATTTGTGTCTATTAAGTGAAAATAGCATTTGTGAGGTCAGGCACTGATGTTGTTCGAGAAGACCTGGCTTGCAATTGGCGTTCCAATTCATCCCAAAGGTGTTCATTGGGGTTGAGGTCAGGGCTATGTGCAGGACACTCAAGGTCCTCCACACCAAACTGGTCAAACTTCGTCCTTATGGACGCTGCTTTGTGCAAAGGTGCACAGTCATGCTGGAACAGGAAAGGGCCTTCCCCAAATTGTTACAAAAATATTGGAAGTACCCAACAGTCAAAAATGTATTTGTATCCTGTAGCACTAAGATGACCCTTCACTGGAACTAACAGGCCTAGCCCAAACCCTGAAAAACAGCCCCACACCATTATCCCCACTCATTAGTAGGGGTGTCCACATACTTTTGGATAGTGTACCATTAGGTCTCGACATACTGGAACTCAGATTCTTTTTTTAAGATGATATTAGAGCAGGCAGGCACAGGTATTTTCAGATGAAAAAGCACATATTGACTTTTACAAGTTTAGGAGTGGTTGGAGATCACAGAAGATGTGTTTTATACCACTGAATCTATGTTAGAGTGTAGTTAGCATAGTGTTCATCAAGGGGCCATATAAACAAAAATCTGTCATCTGCGTAACACCCGGTACATGACAGTCCATGATAAAATCTAATCTAACACGTTTCCCAGGTTAAATAAATCACCTAAACCCTTAATTTTATTTGTGTGTTCTCCGTTTTTTGTGGATGTTGATAGTTTAATTAAGTTTAAATTAGAAAATTTAGCATGTACAGTATGTCAGCTGACTTTAAACCCCAGTGACACAAGATGTGACATCATAGATGACCACTTGATAGTTCCTAATGAAATACGGTATGTCAATGATTACTGATTACTAATTGTTTAATATTTTTTATAAAATAAATAAACATGTAATGGAATAGTTTGCTTATCTTTGCCAAGAGACTATAAAGTAAGTGTTGAAGGCTGTCCACACACAGCATTTGACACAAAAAAACACAAAAACTTTATTTTGACAGCACTGGGACTTTAACTTCCTGTTTATGCTGTCCTTCTGTTCAGACTGAGGGCCATATCGACCCTATTCATTATAGATGAATGAATTCTCTTTCTACACCTTCTGACTGATCACATATTCTAGTCCATATCCAAAGTACCTCTTAGCCATCCTCTTTCACAGTGCTTTGAAGTAAGTAGCAACTTCTTAGGAAATGTCATATCTTACAGTGAGTGTCTGCCTAGATATGTGACAGCATTGCGTAGCAATATGAGCTCAGCACTACAGCCTGAGCAGCAGGAAACATAGATGGAGGAAAAGGGATGGCAACAACGTTTATGAGCTTAGAAGGGGTAAAGGTATCAAAGTAAGCATCCTTAAAAAGAAAAGCTCTAAAGGGGAATTTGTTTCGGTTTGAAAGACAAACAGTGACTGGTGCATCACTGAGACAGCCTTGTTTAATGTCCCCTGAACTTCATGTACGGTAAGCTTTTAACCCAACTTTGACCTTTCCGTTTTTTCAGTGTTAAAACAATGCTTTCAAACACCAAACTAGTGGCAACTTCCACACAACTTTTCTTGAGATCTGAAACATCATCCTGATGTGTTTTGGAAAATTACATGATTTTTTATCACCACAGTCATTTATAATTTGTTGTTTCATACTGTATTTAGTCACTGTAGAGTTACAGTTTTATTCTGATGTACCTGTTCTTACATTTGAAACACAGATACTGTGTATGTGTTAGATCACCATAGACTTTTTAGAGTTTGGATCTCTGTACATTTTAGATTAAATTCCAAATAAATCTTTCTGAACCCAAAGCTGGGACTTAATTCCTTTTTCCACCTGTCACTTTATCTCCTTGTTTAAGTGCTCTAATCTACAAATAATAAATATTTAATTTAATTGTCAAAATACAATTACAAAATATATTTTGGGGGTTTTCATGCTGCCTTGACATTTTTGAGACTCTTTAAACATAAAACAAAAAAATAGTTTACCTTCAAATACTCGATCTACAATAGCTCAGGTTGGGTGCACTAGTTTTCAGGGATGAATTGCACAATAATTGTCGTAGTCTTTGTTTTTAATTGCTAATGTCAACGCTTTACTGACACACTGTTTTGTTATAAATATCTCTGTGTAATGTTGTCTGAAAATGCCAGTATTTACTGAAACTTTAAATGCTAAATGACCCATCGAATGATGATTGTAAAACAATCCCTGATTTCTAAACTTAGTAAAAATTATAAATGAAGAGAAACAATTGTGAGGCCGACCAGCATTGCAAGAGTAGCCTGAATGAACTGCTCCACCTACCAGATATCCGACTTGGAGTCATAACCCTGATGGTTCAGAACTTCAGGGCTCATGTAGTACGGTGTGCCCGTGAACGTGGTGGCCAGGTCACATGAACCCATCAGCAGACAGGACACCCCAAAATCCCCTGAATGAAAGAAGAGCAAAACATAGTGAAACGTTCCCTTTCTTCTACCTCCATCTGAAAGGACCAGGGGACACACTGTACATGTCAGCCAACTAATACAGTACTGTGAATAGGCTCTGTCAAATTGTCATTTTTTTCAACCAGTTTTCTCTGTTTGATTCGAGTCAATGGAGTACACATTTTGTTTCCCGGCTACCCAATTCTATTCCACGCCCATGTTTATTCTGCATATAGTCAGATCATCAAAACTGTTCCAAACATTTTGTTTAGTCAAAGAATCCAAGAGTTTTCACTTGATGAAGTCCCAGATAGTGATTTTGCCAGTGTTCGAACATGTAAAGCAACATTTCAGAATTGGTTACTGGCATTGATAATTTGGAGATTTGTTTAGAGATGATCCAATTACTAATGACACCCCTAGTTTTCACATCGCCTGCATACATCTTAGATTGAAACGTAGTGAATTATTGTGCAGCGGAAGACGAAGGGCCAGCTGACTGGTGACTGAACTGGCCTCCTGACTGGGACTCTAACCCTTTTCATGTGTTCAGTGCCGGCCCGAGACTTTTGGGAGCCCTAAGCAGAATTTGATTTGGGGGCCCCCTTCCACCACGCAGAGTCACCCAGGGGGCCCCAAGCAGCCACTTAGTTCGCTTATGCCTCAGGCCGGCCCTGCATGTGTTTGATCTATTTTAAAGCCAGCACACCTGATATAAAGTGTCAATGAATTAATGGATCATTGTCCTCAATAACTAAATGACCAAGTACAATATTTTGGTTTCATTTGCTTAATTGGGTTCTCTTTATCTGCTTTCAGGACTTTAGGCCTTATATTTACGCAGAAATTAAAAACATTTCACGCTCCACCATAAGTGTCAGCTGTAGAAATATGAAGAGTTTTACCATGAAGGATTAAATAAAAAACATTAAATATAAGGTGTCAACTCCCACGGGCCCCCATAGCAGTGGAACTCACCAATTTTAACTATGTTACTTTTCAGAAAGATGTTTTTGGCCTTCAGATCTCTGTGAAGGATACGCCTTGGAGAGAAGAGGCAGACGGGGAGGTGTATAAAAGGAAATGCTAAAACAAAGCTTTCAAGAAACCATTGAGCTTTGAAGTCAACTTGTGTTTTGATCCATGTAATTCTTTAAAAAAATTATACAAATGAACCTTTCATGCATGTAGTGTAGCCCAAGCAGCAGCTGGATCAGCCAATCAGTGACTTGCGTCTCAGGCAAGCTCTGCCCCGCCTTTCTGACTTCCTCCAGCTTGAAGTCCAAGTCTCTGTCCTGTAATGTCGATCATGGCAATAGGTTCCAACATGTGATAAGACACACACAAACCCATGTTCACTCACATTATGCACACATCACTGAGGACATATATTGATGCAGCAAATTGGTTGTAAAAATATGTGTTAAATTTAATAACGACAGACAGAGGAGAGAAAGAAGAAGGGGACTTTCAAATTAATTAGGAGGAGAATGACTGGATGGCAGGAGAGCTACCTGCTGGAATGTATTGAGCAAACACTTTGACAAGATGAAAACAAAGATGGAGAGAGAACTATGCTTTGTTGTATATGTGGTATTTTCTTTCTATTGCACTCCCCTGCCTATCAGCGGGTGGGGGGGTTCTACTTGATGAGCGTAGTGAGATGGAGAGGTGGGGAGGGGGCAGGTAGAGGGGAGGGGGCACAGATCAATCACTCCTTCCATGTTCTGTCATTTCCAGACCCCCCCCCACCACCACTGCTGCAACAAACCACAGTAACAACATGGTAATCAGGTTCTCAGTGTTTCAGGTGATTTCAGTACATGGCCACATGCTGATATAAATGGAAATCAAGAAGCTATGGCTTCCTAACATGAGGATCAAAACACCATATAACCTGCTTTTCTGAAACTCGTCTGCTCTAGTGATGCAGTATTGATTAAGGATGGTGGACCAAGGCTGCAATCTGCCCTTGGAGAGCTTCCATTCTGTAGATTTTCATGACAACCCTAATTTAGCACACCTGATTCTAATAATTACTTGGATGATACACTTAATTAGGTTAGTCACGACTGTTCTACAGCACAGTAGCACTCCAGGAGCAGGCCTGAACATCCCTGGTGTAGAAAATAATGTAGAATCCTTCTACCTTGCTTAGTTACCAATGTCTCTCGATACATAAATATACACGGAGCAGCCATAGCATTATGACCACTGACATTTGAAGTGGATAACATTGATGATCTCATTATCATGGCACCTGTCAGTGGGTGGGGTATATTAGGCTGCAAGGAAACATTTTGTCCTCAAAGTTGATGTGTTAGAAGCAGGAAAAATGGGCAAGCGTAAAGATTCGAGTGACTTTGACAAGGACCAAATTGTGATGGCTAGATGACAGGTCAGTGCAGAACTGCAGCTCTTGTGGGGTATTTCCGGTCTCCAGTGGTCAAGTACCTATTAAAGGTGGTCCATTGAAGGAAATGTGGTCATGGGCGGTCAAGGCACATTGATGCACATGGGAAGCGAAGGCTGGCCCGTGTGGTCCGATCCAACAGACGAGCTACTGTAGCTTAAATTGCTGAAAATGTCTGAAAATGGTGGTTCTGATAGAAAATTGTCAGTACATACAGTGCATCGCAGTGTGTTACATATGGGGCTGCGTATCTGCAGACCAGTCAGGGTGCCCATGCATTGGCCTCTTTCAGCAGGATAATGCGCACTACCACAAAGCGAAAATGGTTCAGGAATAGATTTGAGGAATAAACAGTGCTAAAATGTATAACACTATTGGAACGAATTCCTCCAGATCATCCCTGAGCTTCCCTGAGCTTTTTATTAAAAGGCCAGAGACAATTGCTTTGTTAATGTGTGCTTTGCAGATTGTAGCTTTAAAGTATTAGAGATGGGTTTTTACGGAGTGGTCTCCAGTACCTGGCAGTACTCAGTGATGATACAGAAGGAATGTCCATGCAGGAAGCTGCGGTAGAAGGTGAGGATGGCTGGGTGGTGGAGCTGGGAGAGCAGCTGAGCCTCCAGGGAGGCCTGGACAGTCTCGTTGGGATGTAAGTCACCCAATGGGATCTCCTTCAACACCTTCCTGCAGGGTCAAAGGTCAGAGAAAATACACCGGCCAAATAATACATCCAATCCACTCCATCCTATCCAATGTTAAATAACCATCTGTCTAATTATGATAAACTAATTCATATGTCCTCTGTTATGCTTTGTTTTCCTAAATGAGTCAGTACAATATGGAGGACCAAGTCTGACAAAATAAGAAATAAATAAATAAATGCTCAAAAAATAAATAAGCATACAATTAATTGCACAATAAATACAATAATTAAATAAATCTAGGCAGTAATTAAATTATACAATGAGACATAAATGTATATATCTCTTTTAATTAGCTTCTTTATTTATTCACCTTTGTAATAATTACCTTATTTATTTATTGTCCGTTCTAATTTTCAACTTTATTTATTTACGACTTATTTTTTAAATGTATGTATTTATGTGTATATTATAATATTATTGTCTGTATTATTCTTCCTTTGTATTTTTTTACCTTATTTATTTCTTCAACACTATTTATTTCTACCTGTCATATTTACATTTCTCTATGCATATCTGCCTCATACCAAAGCTTAATATAATACACCATTACCAGCGTAAACTAACAATGTAATGAAATGGAAGGATAGTAGCAAAACTGATTTCTAAACTTATTTGCATATACAGGTCCTTCTCAAGAAATTAGCATATTGTGATAAAGTTCATTATTTTCCATAATGTAATGATAAAAATTAAACTTTCATATATTTTAGATTCATTGCACACCAACTGAAATATTTCAGGTCATTTATTGTTTTAATACTGATGATTTTGGCATACAGCTCAGGAAAACCCAAAATCTCAAAGAATTAGCATATCATGAAAAGGATCTCTAAATGAGCTATTAACCTAATCATCTGAATCAACTAATTAACTCTAAACACCTGCAAAAGATTCCAGAGGCTTTTAAAAACTCCCAGCCTGTTTCATTACTCAAAACCGCAATCATGGGTAAGACTGCCAACCTGACTGCTGTCCAGAAGGCAATCATTGACACCCTCAACACAGAAAGAAATTTCTGAACAAATAGGCTGTTCCCAGAGTGCTGTATCAAGGCACCTCAGTGGGAAGTCTGTGGGAAGGAAAAAGTTTGGCAAAAAACGCTGAACCACGACAAGAGGTGACCAAACCCTGAGGAAGATTGTGGAGAAGGACCGATTCCAGACCTTGGATGACCTGCGGAAGCAGTGGACTGAGTCTGGAGTACAAACATCCAGAGCCACCATGCACAGGCGTGTGCAGGAAATGGGCTACAGGTGCCGCATTCCCAAGGTCAAGCCACTTTTGAACCAGAAACAGCTGCAGAAGTGCCTGACCTGGGCTACAGAGAAGCAGCACAACACAACAACAACAAATTGTGCATGTCATTCGGAAATCAAGGTGCCAGAGTCTGGAGGAAGACTGGGGAGAAGGAAATGCCAAAATGCCTGAATTC
>JACXGM010016113.1:0-20759 GCA_016801145.1 Umbra pygmaea
TCGGTTGCTCTAGATGTAATTTGCGTGTGAAAAAAGGAGTCCGTCCGACGTGGTATTTCTAGCTACTGGGAATGATGTTATGCTCTATTCTATTGTGCATGTACATTGAAATTCAGACGTTGATTTGAGCCCAACCACTGTGTGGATTAGCCCCACCATAGTTATGCCAAAAAAAATACTCTGGCGCCGCCACTGGTAATGAAACCAATGAATGTGAATATAGTGAGATTTGCGATCTTCCCATTAGTATCGGTCTTAAAGCCGGGAGACGTGACGAACGTGCAAAATGCCTTGAAGAACAGTATAATATTCTGACCGCACAGTGTTGTGCTTTCAGGAAATGAAAACAAAATATGTCATTTCTATAGACAGATTAATGTGTTCTAGACAAATATGCCCATATTTATCAGACATTTTTGGCGAACCTTTGCCTGCATTTTTTGCGTTTGACAATCAATACTAATATTGACAAAAAGAGTATTGCAGTATAGTTTTATTTTTCCCATCCCTACTGAGTAGTACTGGCGGTAGAACGGTCTGTGTATGTATGCGTGTGTGTGTGTGTTCATCCACCTGTTTCTGACCATGTGCCCAGGTATGCCATGAGCGTGATGTGGGACCTGGATGCCCAGACCCTGGCGGTGAACAAGGTGTGGTATGGCCGCACGCTGATCCGTTCCTCTTACCAGCTTCACTATGAGCTGGCACAAGCCCTGCTCGACGGAGACGAGGCAGACGTCCCAGAACTAGGTACTCATGTTTTACAAAGACTACACACCCTGCTCTGACTAGTTACTCATGTTTTACACAGATTGTACACCCTGTAGTGACTAGTTACTCATGTTTAACTGATGGGTATGTTAGCATCATGGCGTGGGTATTTCAGCATCATGGCGTGGGTATTTCAGCATCATGGCGTGGGTAGTTTTTCAGCCTCATTGCGTGGGTAGTATTTCAGCATCATGTCATGGGTAGTATTTCAGCATCATGGTATGGGTATTTCAGCATTAGCGTATGTGTATTTCAGCATCTTGGTATGGGTATTTCAGCATCTTGGTATGGCTATTTCAGCATTATTGTATGTGTGTTTCAGCATCTTGGTATGTGTATTTCAGCATCATTGTCTTGGGCTGGGAAATTGGTTTTCTGGTGTAATTAATGTTATTTTGTAGCCAAATGTTTGTCATTGAGTGGTGACAGTTTTTTTCTCAATCATAATACCAGTCAAGCTACCCCCTGGTAAGAGAGATGTCCAACTGGCCCAGCTCATCGAGGCCCTGGAGACTCTGACCCATGTAGCCAGACACCTGCGGGCCCAGAGGGACAGCGGTGGAGCGTTGGAGCTAGAGGGAGTGGAAGTGAGGGCTCAGCTGGACCAGGACAAGAACATTACAGCCCTGGTGCCCAGACAGCCCCTGGAGGTCCACGAGACGGTGGGTTCACATTATACTGGTGTTATTAATGCTCAGAAGTTAATTAAAGAAAAAAGATTTCATCAATATTGTGTGAACAACAATTTAAATAGGTAGATCTGGTTTTGTTGTTGAAAGGCACAAGTTAGAAGATACAAAAAGATTTCAAAAGCTTTAATTGTCCCTCAGAGTACCGTTCAGAGCATTATTGAGAAGTGGAAAGTGTCTAACACCACCAAAACCTTGCTTAGGTCAGGCCATCCCTCCAAACTGGATGACCAAGCCAGGAGGACATTGATCGGGGAAGCTACCAAGAGGCTAATAGCAACTTTGAAGGACTTACAAGTCCTTATGGCGGAGATTGTTCGGTCTGTGCATGTGACAAAAATCTCGCAAGCTTTACACAAAGCTGACCTGTATGGCAGGGTGGCAAGAAAGTAGCCTCTTCTTGTGGGGGTGTTTCTCTTCAGTGGGGACTGGGCAATTGGTCAAGATTGAAGGGAAAATGGATGCTGCCAAGTACACCCAAAGTCTTGAGGAAAACCTGCAGCCCTCTGCTAGACAGCTGAGGGCAGATGGTTTACCTTCCAGTGTGACAACAACCCTTAACACAGCGCCAAGAAAACTTTGCAGTGACTTAATGATAGGATGGTGAATGACCTAAATCCAATCGAAAATCTGTGGATGGACATGAAGACAGCAGTCAATCGCCGCTCACCACGAAGTATAACTGAACTCGAACAATTCTTTAAGGAAGAAAGGGCAAATATTCCCCAATCTAGAAGTGCACAGCTAGTAGAGATGTATCGAAACAGATTGATAGCTGTAATTACAGCTAAAATTGGCTCTATGAAGTATTAAATCATGGGACTGATCACTTTTCCAACTTCGTTCAATTTGTTTTTTCGTTCCAAACTGTTATCTTTTTACGTTAAGTGAATGTTGTAAGGCAGAATGTGTAAATAAAGCTTGAACAAAAAATAAATATTTTTAATGGGTTTGGATTTCAGGCTGTAAGACAAAAAAAGTTACTTTTGAAAGGGGTATGATGATTTTCTCTAGGCACTGTAGCAGCAGACGTGGCAGAAGTACAAGCAAAGGTACTTTTGTGGGCTCAACAGAGTTCACAAGTTTTGGGATTTTCATAATTGAGACAAAAATTACGTAAAGAGTTTGTAACTAATCAGTGATCTATGAAATGAATACAAAGATTAAGACAAACATTAATTGTGGTGAAAATGTAGTAATAAACTCCCATTACCTCGTTTTTTTTTTTATGGACTTCCCAAAACAGGTGAACCCAGCAGATTACTTTTTTAGGCCACTTATGTGTAGCAGTAGCTTCAGTGACTTAGTTAGGTCATAGATTTTATGGTAGTTAGTGGGAAAATTTATGGGAATTATTGGGAATTCATATTCATACCTTTAAAAGTAGGGTTTCACATGTTTTCTGAAAATGGGCAGCAATATCCTACATCCTGTAATGAAGACAGTACCAAAGGCGTAGGAACAGGGGGGGGACATGTCACCCCCAATGTTACAGACAGGCAATGTGGTGCCCCTCAGTAATAAGAACAGTTTGTGAAAAATATATGGTGTATCCCCAATGTCAATTCATTCCTGCACCCTTGGACAGCACAAATAAACCAACTGTGATTGTTCCAGGTGGCAGAGTGCATGATCTATGCCAACCACTGGGTGGCACGAAAGATTCAGGAGAGTTTCCCCCAGCAGGCCTTGCTGCGCCACCACCCACCGCCTCGCCAGGAGTTCTTTACCCAGCTACAGGACAGCGCCCGGGCCCGCGGCTTTACCATAGA
The DNA here is from genome assembly GCA_016801145.1 of Umbra pygmaea. Taxonomy (NCBI): domain Eukaryota; kingdom Metazoa; phylum Chordata; class Actinopteri; order Esociformes; family Umbridae; genus Umbra; species Umbra pygmaea. The sequence continues at coordinate 3,233 of JACXGM010016113.1, forward strand.
CACCAGGTACATTTAACAAGCTCAATTTTTGAGTACAATTGTTTTTATTTTATAAAGGAAAGAGAGTCCTGTAGCCGTCCAGGGTCTGTTTACACCAGAGGGATAGGCCTGATTTTTGCTATGCTTTTCAAACCTGGGTGAATTACATAATGATAGGAACTTGAAAGCGGCACTGAATTTAGCTTGCGGGGCGCAGTCAAGTAGTATTTCATAATGGTTTTTCATTCATGTCTGCAAACAAACTGAATAACAAACTCAATCAAACATAGAAGCAGATGTAAACACCCAACCCTGACCCCTGTTCCAGGTCAAACAAGGCCTTGGCCGAGTCTCTGGACCGGGCTGTGGATCCACAGGACCCTCTTGTGAACCGTCTCCTCAGGGTGATGGCCACCCAGGCCATGTCTAACGCCCTCTACTTCTCTACTGGCGCCTGCCCTGTGGACCAGTACTATCACTATGGTAACGCATGCTTTAGCCGGCTGTGTGTTCAAGTCGGGGTAAACTGGTGGCTTTGATATGTTAGTCTCCTCAGCCAGACTGCTTTCTTTGCTATCTTTGCACGGTTACAGTAAAGACGTCTGTACATCTTCGCTTTCTGAGGATACTTTTTTTCTGCGTTTCCAGTTGTGCGCGAACAGCTAGCAGTGTAACCAGAGGTCTGGCCTGTGAGATTATATGATCTATAAAACCGCTGAATAAGCGACTTGTGAATGTAACACAACTCCCTCTGTCTGCCAGGCCTGGCTCTGGACCGCTACACACACTTCACCTCTCCCATCCGTCGCTACGCCGACATGATCGTCCATCGCATGCTCACCGCCGCCATCGCCATGGAGAAGGGAGCGGGCCCAGCCAAGGCCTCAGCCAGTAGCAAAGAGCTGGAGGAACTGGCTCAACACATCAACAACAAAAACAGAGTCAGTGTTATAGCACCAATGTCACCATGCTTCTGTCTGTTTAACTTTGAAGTTAGAACCCCACGATTTGAAGGGAACCTACATAGGACTTTAAAATGTGTTAATGAGACAAATACAACACTTCTATAACCATAACCCAACAAATTCCTATACATAACACATTCATAACTTATTTGTAACACAATCATACTGTAGAGAAGTAATTCAATAGGAGCATCTTATAAAACAGTTTAAAGCAGCTCAGAATGGTATACTTAGATGAGTGTTATGACAGGGTTAAGTGAGGTCATCTAAGACACTGAGGCCTGTTGATTATCTGTTATTGTAAGGCCTAGGAACCAGTCAGTACTTTTCTCCTCTTTAGGAAGAAAGTGGAGGTCATCATGGCTGTGCATTATTCCAGTCAACAGTTGACTGTGACAGAGAGTAGATAGCTCATAGCTCTTATATCTATTATATATTAGATATACATGATCCCAGATCTATTATATATATTTGTTTTTATACCATTCAGACTAACAGATCAGTAACATCTTTTGTGCACCTTGGAGCAAGGAGATTTTAGAGGAGATTACCTAATCTAGGATGCCTACTGGCATGTCTTGTGATCCAAGGTCACAAGTGTGATAAGATCTAGAAGATGACCAAATGTTTAAGGAGACCTGCTGACCTGCTCATGTGAGTCAGATGGTCTGATGAGATAAGGGTCTTCTGGAAGGTGCCAGATGGTCACTCTGAAGTGTATAAATACCATCTGATGTTACTTAGCTTGGCACTGCCTTGGCACTGCCTTTGGACTGTCTATGCAACCTGCACTGTGATGAGGTGAAGCCTGTCCCCACCAGGAGAAGGATATAATAAAACATAAAACAACAACCAGCTGCTCCCTGACGCAGACACAACCATTTAACCATGATGCTTTTCCAGCAATTTAACCATCTTTTTACAATATCATTGTCACGATGTACTACTAAGATAAAATTACCAAAAATGAAAAAGAATAACCACAACATCCCCTGTAATGATGCCATACACTGACCTCTAACCTCTGACCCCCAGGCAGCGCAGCATGCGCAGAAGCTGTCGACAGAGCTGTTCCAGTGTCTTTACTTCCGAGACAAAGACCCACAGTCAGACGAGCGCTGTGTGGCCAATGCAGTCATCTACTCCACCAGAGCCAATGGCATGCTGGTCTTCATTCCACAGTAAGGTCATAGTGGTAGACTGGCCTCTCTTGTTTCAGTCTTCATACCACAGTAAGGTCATTGTGGTAGACTGGTCTCTCTTGTTTCAGACTTCATACCACAGTAAGGTCATAGTGGTAGACTGGTCTCTCTTGTTTCAGTCTTCATACCACAGTAAGGTCATAGTGGTAGACTGGTCTCTCTTGTTTCAGTCTTCATACCACAGTAAGGTCATAGTGGTAGACTGGTCTCTCTTGTTTCAGTCTTCATACCATAGTAAGGTCATAGTGGTAGACTGGTTTCTCTTGTTTCAGTCTTCATACCACAGTAAGGTCATAGTGGTAGACTGGTCTCTTGTTTCAGTCTTCATACCACAGTAAGGTCATAGTTTGCAGGTGTCATGGTAATGTTTATTTAATATAATATATGCTATGAAATAGTTGCAAAAAGTTGTCATGTTTCCAAATTGGCATAGCGCTGAATTTGGGTTAGATAAGTCACTTTCCTGCCACGTCGCTCTCCAGCAACTCCTCGTGTTCAGATCGGAATGGTGAATGTAATCATCCTGTGCATGATCCGACTAAAGGCTTTCGTGTTGGATTCGCATTGCAAAATGAATCGGCGACTGGGCGACACGTGGTTGGATGAACCATGCGCACGCCCTCGTCATCCCACCGATCTGTCCAAGGAGTTGCGAAGCTGCGGACAAGGCAGGATTAGAGGGAATTGGGAGGGAAGAAAAATTGGTAAATTGGAATAAAAAGGTGTCATGTTTCACTTTGTAGAGGTCAGGTAAATATCTTTTCACAGAAAGATTCATTGTAACATTCTACATTTCCAGGGGTGCCCAAACGTTTGCTTTCAAAATTTAATGTAATTTGGTACTCCATACAGAGTATAGTGGATGGTACAGAGATGAACGTTAACACTCCTGTGTGTTCCTAGGTATGGCCTGAAGGGGGCAGTGTATCTGAAGAATCGAGAGGGTGAAGTGGTGAGTGTGATGCAGGATGGAAGGTGTGAATGGAAGGCTGGTTCCCTGCTGAGGTCTCTGGACCACATTAGCACCACTACTGCATCCGGCACCTCCACCTTCAACCTGTTCCAACACATCACAGTGAGTTATTTATTCTAAAGGCTTAGTTTGTTAGCAGAGACATCTTGCTGCAGGATTTAAGTCCAGTCCTACTGTAACACTCCTGATTCTAGCTCGGCCTCAGGTTTGTAGATCTTTACAGATGTACATATATTTTTTAAGTTTTCTCATATATTTAAGCATTATATTAAACAGACATGGGGAAGTTAATTTTTGCTGACAGAGCCAAATCCACACATTCAGCAGTACACATGAACCTCAACACATATTTTCTGTTGTCTCCTTATATCTCTCTCCTCAATCCTGTGCTTAATTAGCTGGGGAAACAAATGTTTACATTGCCAATGTGAAAGAAATTAACGTAAGGAATCAAAACAACAAGGGTTTTGCCGGTACAGCCAGAAAGCAGTTATGAACTTGGATTAGTGTCTAGTTCTTTCTCAATACCAAACACGTCTCCTTCAGGTGCAAATCTCAGTCCAGCCGTCCCGTTGCCACTCAGACACACTACATCTGGAGGTGGTCAGCAGTAAGCCCCACCGCACTCCAGAGCCCCAAGGCCAGACCACCCCACCGCAAGGGACGAGGGGCCGGTCCCGGCTGGTTCAGGAGGTAGTCCGGCAGGCTGAGGAAGCCTCGCAGCAGGCAGAGGAGAAGCGGGGCCGGGCCTCCAGAATCTCCAGGGAGGAGAGGGAGTTCAGACAGAGTAAAGTGCCCAACCTGTACTGCCTCCTGGAGGAGGTGAGGGAACTGGCCTTGTTGGACATCACAGGCTGTGGAGTTGGTCTGGGATCAGCTGCTCAGCCCTGTTCTGCGTCTGCGTAGAGCAGGCGGGGCAGATCTGGGAGCAGCCACTCCAGCCTGGACCACGCCAGTGTTGAACAACTTGTTAGTTAAGCACTGAATTGAAGTCAGACTCATGTGACTCATGGATGTGCTACCATGGCATGATCTTACTGTATATTTATTTTTTTAAGCCTTTTCTTAAATTTTCTTCAGCACATTGAAGAAATTATTGAAAGACATTGATTTAAATTTAGAAATGAAATGATTGTAACATTGTGGAGATATTGAGTAGAAAACAACACACATTAACTCAGGAGCAGCTCTAGATGGGTGGGTTAAAAGTACCAGACCTGAAACAAGCAGCTAGTCTTTACAGAGCCTTTTTATTCTTACTTTTACTGTATTTTAAAATGAATCAATTATGGTGGTATACAGGAGATTTTCTATAGAGACTCACTGGCTAGTATTTCTTTTTACACGGAGCTGTATTATTATCCATTTGTACAGCCTTGTATTGTAACCTAGGTATATTTTTTTATTTTTGGCAGTTGAAATCTGATGAAAAATATGAATTAACATTTCATGCCATACTGGCCTATTTTATTGTATGAAATTAAAATTTAATTACAGAACTTTAACAGGACAATGTTGATTTATACTGCAATGGTGATCTGGATTCAACAAACACAAGGTGGAGAATTTATTCAGGATGTGAATTATGATGAAAACACGACACAAAAGCACTTGACCGACAACGGGAATAAGAGTCAAGGTACTGTGAAGGAGCAGTTCAGGTTCGCCTTTAACACATACTGGGTTGCATCTCAATACAATGTTAGTTCCCAATCCACTCATGTCTGTATGACCCATCCTGTTTAACCAAGAAGACCTTAGAATAGAATTCACCATACAGGCCTCCTAACGGCCAGTGACGCTGCAGCACTATAGGGCAAACATTGACAGAGGAAACAATAAGGCCAAACCTCTTCACATGAATTTATTAAGAAGCTCCATCAAATGTTTTAAGTTAAAGTCTACATGTATCCGTCTTTAAAATGTGGACACACTTGAAGACTCTTCCCTTCAAATGGACACCTTTTCCTGTTCATGGGCAACATTTCAATCTGTGGGGGTCCGTGTGGCATAGTGGGCGAAGTCGCTGCTTTACAGGACAAGCTACGTCATGTTTGTCAGTGGTTCGAGCCTGACTATGGCTTCTACAACTTTGCCCGGAACCTCCAGCACGAGGCAATGCAAATTGACATACACTGTAGAAAATTGTTCCGTACAAAACAGCAGAAAGTACTGATATATACAAAAACACCAGTACTTCTTCAATCATTTTAGCTACATTTCCTTCAAAACAAAACAGAAAATACTTTATAAACACAGTAAATGTCTGTTAACACACAGAGCTGATATTACTTTGTAATCACAGTAGTTGTCCGTTACTAAGTAATATCAGCTCTGTGTGTTAACAGACATTTACTGTGTTTACAAAGTACTTTCATTGTCTTGAAGGAAATGTCTGTAAAATAATAGAAAAAGTACTGGCAGCAAATTACCAAGATTTTTACAGTTTTTTTCAAAGATATTCTTTACAGTGTAGCACTGCCCGTTATTTTGTAAAGATTAATCAGATTATCTATTTTGCCACGACGCTCCCAAGTGAATACTTGTGTGCAGATCTAGCATCTGTTAGTTCAATTGCAGAAATATATATTTCTATATATGACTAAATGATTCCGTGTTGGATGAGCAGTGTGAAAAGAATCAGCCAGCTCGGTGACATGTGGTTGGATCCCACAGATCTGTCCAAGGTGTTACGGAGCTGCTGACAAGGCAGGGTTAATGGGAATTGGCCATGACCAATTGGGAGGGGGGAAAAATGGGGAATAATCACAATTGTTTTTATATTCTTTAAAATAATTTTAAAAAGCTGTCATTTTGTTTTGTATTATGTTTTCCACATTAAAGAGATAAGATGTAAAGTGTGCAACATTTATTAATGTGATGTGGGTTTGACCAATAAGATCCAGGAAAAACAGCATATAAACTACAACAGAACAACAGCATATAAACTACAACAGAACAATAGCATATAAACTACAACTGAACACAAAGCAGTTAACAACCCAGGACTAGAGTTCTGATTGGTAAACTGCCTTAAAAGGAATAGGAAGACAGTCTCAGTCCATGCTGTTACTCAGATCAGGAACACAGCCCTGGTTGTTGCTCTGGTTGCTCACGTCAGGAACAGAGCTCTGGTGGTTGCTCACGTCAGGAACAGAGCTCTGGTGGTTGCTCACGTCAGGAACAGAGCTCTGGTGGTTGCTCACGTCAGGAACAGAGCTCTGGTGGTTGCTCACGTCAGGAACAGAGCTCTGGTGGTTGCTCACGTCAGGAACAGAGCTCTGGTTGTTGCTCACGTCAGGAACAGAGCTCTGGTCGTTGCTCTGGTTGCTCACGTCAGGAACAGAGCTCTGGTTGTTGCTCACGTCAGGAACAGAGCTCTGGTGGTTGCTCTGGTTGCTCACGTCAGGAACAGAGCTCTGGTTGTTGCTCACGTCAGGAACAGAGCTCTGGTTGTTGCTCACGTCAGGAACAGAGCTCTGGTTGTTGCTCACGTCAGGAACAGAGCTCTGGTTGTTGCTGTGGCTGTTGCTCAAATCAGGAACAGAGCTCTGGCTACTGTTCTCTGCTCCTTTGTCCATGGGGGAGTGTGGCTTGATCTGCTCTTCTGGGCTCCTGGGAGCCTGGTCTGGAGCTCCTACCTCCCTGTCCCTGATGGAGGAGGTCAGTGAGGAGCCTTCTGCTGATTGGCTGGGAAAGTGCTGTAAGGTGGAGGAGCTGGTAGAGGGGGATGGGCAGTCTGCTGATTGGCTGGAGGTCATTGGCTGGGACTGAGAGTCATCTGTGAAGTAGAATCATTTTTAATCAAATAACCACTAATAAGGACTGTAGCATTCTAATCAGTTTGTTTTGACAACGGTTCTCTGTCAAATAACTGCTGCTGAAAATGTGTTTTGTATCATCTGTATCAGCGCATGACATCAGTGTGTCGTAAGTGTCTGACCTGTGTGTCTGTCTAGATTGTGTGTAGTGTCTGACCTGTGTGTGTGTGTCTAGATTGTGTGTAGTGTCTGACCTGTGTGTGTGTCTAGATTGTGTGTAGTGTCTGACCTGTGTGTGTGTGTGTGTCTAGATTGTGTGTAGTGTCTGACCTGTGTGTGTGTGTCTAGATTGTGTGTGGTGTAGTGTCTGACCTGTGTGTGTGTGTCTAGATTGTGTGTGGTGTAGTGTCTGACCTGTGTGTGTGTGTGTCTAGATTGTGTGTGGTGTAGTGTCTGACCTGTGTGTGTGTGTCTAGATTGTGTGTAGTGTCTGACCTGTGTGTGTGTCTAGATTGTGTGTAGTGTCTGACCTGTGTGTTGCTGTAGTCGGGCCAGTCTCCTCTCCAGGGCCAGTTGTTTGTTGCGTTCTATCCGTGTCCTCTGCTCCTCTGTGAGGACGGGGGCTGGGGTGGAGTGGGCAGGGCCAGCCTGGGATGAGGGGAATAGGGCGGGGGCGGCTGGCGTGGAGGGGACCAGTCCTGGGAAGTTGTCAGGGAAACCCCCATCTCCAAATGGGTCTTGGTCATCATGGGTGAAGATACGTCCCTCTCTTGAAGCCTGTGTCTCCTCCTCATCTGTGGTGGTAGACATGTCAGAACACCTGGCCTTGAGGCACTACTGGGACCATATATCAGGGTAATACCAGACCCAGGAGGAGGGCTTCTGTCTCATCTAAGTAATTTTTTATATATAAAATATATATAATTTTTTTAATGCTTTTTAACCTACAGAAATCATACACACTGTGGAGTCTTAAGCACACCTGATTCATGATACTTTACATATTACGAAATGGGGGACATACGATTTACATTTGGATGAAACAAAAAAAGCGGCCACCACTTTCACAACTTCTGACTGAAATGATCCAAAACCCCCACAATGCATCTTAAATGATAAACTGCATCTTACCATCATTTCCCATGAAGTCTTCATGTGTTAACGGCATGTCCAAGCGTATTCGCTTGAGACAAGTCTAGTAAATAATAAACCAACAGTTAGGCAACACATATACAAACAACTTCTAACACCCACCATTCATCATTATTATTAATTAGTATAAAAAGGGCACACCTGAACTTCTTTCTTTCCCCCGAGTGTCTCCAGTTTGTCTATGAACTCTTCAAACTGTAGTTTGGGGTAAAGCCGGTGTGCCCAGTTCTCCATCTTCTGCATCAGTAGACGCAGGTCATCGGCCTGAACACACACACACACACTTTAGTATTTTCCTAAAAATCTTTAATACTCTACATTATATAATGGTCCTTCGTGGGATTTAAATCCACAACCCTGGAGTTACAAGTTTCTTGTATTGTATGTAATGTCCTAAGACATGCTGTGCCTTAATTAACTGCACCACACAGGCCCACATATGCTTCAGCTATGGTGAGTTAGAACTAATCATTGTCATCAATGTCCTCCAGTAAATAGTGACTGAAACACAGTGAGCTCTTACTTCATGTCCCTGGCCTTTAAAACGAACGTTGTCAAAGAGGGTGCGGAGAGTTGGAAGTCCTCTTTCTGATATCAGCCTAAAAGAGAACAAGTAAAAAAACAGTTTTTAAATATGAATAAGATTCTGAAAAAGAAGTGACAATATGCAAAAATTTGCACTCTGTAAGAATCCCATTCTTTAAATTTTGATCTTGCATATGAACAACAACAACTGCCCAGTAGTAATCTCTGTTGATCAAAAATACACAGATCCACTACACTCAGATACCAACCTCTGAGAGTCCAGTTTAGGCTGGGGTCTCTTCACTCCTCTCCTCTTTGCAGCAGGGACTTCAGCTAGCTTGGAAACCTCACCCCCCTCTTCGCCTGAAGGACATAATTATTTACACCAATGGAAAGCCATTCTATAGTTGTTTATATCTATAATTAGGCAGTGTCCCGGCAGTGTAGAGAAATAATCACGCTATTTCAGAGTAGACGTTTAAGACCACGTTTGCAGTTGATGGTGCTGGGTAGCTTGGGCAGCATTTAACAAGAAACTTAAAGGTAGCAGATCGAATCCCAAGGTCAACATTGTGAAAAACAATATGTTTGTCATTGAGCAAGTCATCCCTAACAGGTCATGTTAATCACTCTACATAAAAGAGTGTCTACAAATTTAGAAAAATCTAAATGTCTGATCCAGATTGTTTGCGCACGTACTACTCTGAAACCAGACTAGCTCACTCTGAGCTAGTTGTCACTGATCTCACCATTAGGATCTCCTTCACCGGGCGAGAAAGGGGCCGGGAGAGGCGGAAATGCCTCGTCTTCTAAGTTGTCGAAGTCGGGTCCGTCAGACAAGCCATTCTCCACTGGATCAAACATGGTTTATCAAAGTGATTCTGCAAGCAGGAGAGAGATGAGATTGTACTATGTGATCTTGTCGATGTTAAAACATTTCCAAAAATATGGAAGCTGTATAGGCTTCCCCAGTTAGTTACTGTAACACCGCTGACTGCATAAGTGTCTTAATTTCGTCAAACCAACTTTTTCCACGTTTCAGTACAGTAGTTAAAAAAACGTTGTCAGAGATTCGAGACAAATGCTGATAGATCACTCCCCTAGCTATGTGTAGCTACAGTACAGTACGGGCATGTCTCCATTTGACCAAATATTCTGTTCTGGAGTATAGCGAGCTTGTCTGCAGTCAATGCTAGCGAGCTGGTCTGCAGTCAATTGAGGAGTCAACTTAATCTGTAATAGGTAGCTAGGCAAAAACAACGTAATAACAAAGGCAATAAGATTGATCAGCTATCTAGGTAATTTATCCATCTTCACTCTTATCCGAAACATAATTTATCATAATTATACTACTGTACTAGCTAGTTCACTGTAGCTAGCTAGCTCCCATCATATCTTAACTAACTTATCCAAATTAGGTAGCTAACACTTTTTGATGTGAAAGATTTTCGTTTTGTTGTCTCTTCAAAGTCATGCAGAATTAACGTTAATAATCACTAATAATGTGGTTACCTAAGAGGAGAAAAACCAAACCGCTATAAAAACGCATTACCTTGCAATAATCAGCTACCTAATAACATTTACTACCAGAGACACAACACAAGCAACTTTTTTTTCGTCTTTTCCACTCACTGATCTTGTACTCTGCCGGGTTTTTACAATGGACCAATCAACTCCTTGGTTTCTTTGACCAAAAGCCAATCAAGTATTGTCAAATCTATCCGTTTGTGTTGGTAATGCCACACTGAATGCAACACTGCTCTCTGCTGTGCAGGAGTTTCGTGCAAGTAACAGGTTCGTTATCCGTTATTCTCGGTTACGATTTATTTAGATTAAGTGTATATTCTGGGATTTTATCGGGATTTGACAACGTTTAATTTGGGAAAAGTTGTTCTGTTTCCGCGATGTGTCTGATTACATACAATATGGATTGATTTCATTGTGCATGCATTAAGGAGTAGGTTAATCTTTAAAGCGATGGGGAGAAGGTGAATATTGAGGTAAGTAGAAACGGTTTTATTTTACCTTCGCCTCGTTAAGTGGATGTGGATGTGGGACTGAGAAAGCATTGTCAGCTAAAGTTTATTCCGAAAAGTCGGATCCGTATAGATTCAATAGATTCGACAGTTGTATTATGCTTTTATGTAAATTAGGGAAGGTGCTTGCTGAGCTGCAGTTACACTCTACAATAATTCCCCCTACTGGACATTTGGATACATTACAAGTTAAAGTTTGAAATAGGGGTTTTGAGCTCCTAAATCGGTGTTTTTCTGCAATTTATACAGTGACATTTTTCACTTTGGTTTCTAATTATAACGTTCATTCAACACATGGTTTCAGGACATCTGACAGTCCGTTGTGCACAGCGAAAAAAACTCGAATGCCACCCTGCGGACAACAGATTATGTAACATATTACCCACCATGCACCCCGTGTAAGATATATATAGAATTTAACTCAAATACTTGCAAATATATCTACATTATACGATTTACAAATGTATGCTTTTGTTTTGACATATACAACGGAGCAGTTTGTGTGGATTTGGGTGACAAGATTTGTGTCACCACTATAGAAAATATAATGTCCGTGAATGCCGTCTCTATTTTACTTTTAGAAATGTCAGTACACTCTGGTTTCTCTTCATTTCGAATAAATCTTTCGCCTTTTACTAAAGATTTCCGTGGAGAGGAACATTATGAGTATCAACTAATTTTTTGATGCCCTGCTACACGGCGGGGCTTCCTTAAACTGTGAAATATAAATTTCTGTATTTGGATATTCAGTGATTGCGATCATACCAGTTAGTTGTACGTTGTTTGATGAGTTCTTGAATTGGACAACAACTCACCTGGGCTTAGTAACTGAAACAAGGTAATCATGAGTACTTTAAATGTATTTTTAAAGTTGGAATTGATCTATGCGTGTTTTCACAAAACGGTTAGAATAGCATTCATAATAGTATTAACTGTACTCGATGTAGCGGTGACTTGACACGGACGTTTGTGTGCCTCTTTAGGGAGCCAGCCTCATTATAGTGGAGTCCTATCCTATCCTAGCCTTCAGAATAACAGTGCTTGATTTAACGCCATGAAAACCGATTACAAACAAAAAACAACACATTTCAAAAATATACCACTAAAATATTTTAGAATGTTGTGATAAATAATAATAAGTTTCATTAGTTAATTAATATGTTCAATGTGGATCGATTAAATATGTAATAAATACACAGAGTCCTGTGTAATGCCTACCACATTAAGGATTCTATGTGTTGTTGAGCATATAGCATACATATTGGACTGTACAGCAAAAACTAACAAATGTACACCCCTGAAATATGGTATCTTCTTATTCAGTTGCTTCTCCACGGAAAAGTGTAATATTTCTCAGATTAAATATTTGTTATGTAATCTATGTTCTATTGTGAATAAAATATTGGTTCATGTGATTTGAAAGGGGGCGGTCTATAACACCATGTACAGGGAGGGTAGGCTGGCCCCCTCTATGAGGGAAAGCGTAATCACACTCTTGTATAAAAGGAAGGGTGACGCCACTGAGCTCAGGAACTGGCGCCCCATCAGTCTCCTTGGCTCAGACTTAAAAATACTGGCCAAAACCTTAATATACCATCTACAAAAGTCTCTCCCGCAGGCCATTGGATCTGACCAGACCTGCGGCGCTCCAGGGAGGTCGGCCCTGGACAACCTCTCAGCGGTAAGGGATATCTTTGCTCACTCTGCCGAAAGGTCACAACCGTTCTGTATTTTCCAATCTTGATCAGGAGAAGGCCTTCGACAGGGTGAGCCACCCTTACATGCTGAGAGTGATGGCCAGAATGAACCTTGCTCTTGGTCTCCGTAACTGGGTCTCAATTATCTACCAAATCAACACAAACAGAGTACTCATCAACGGCACCCCCTCAGAACACATACCTATACACTCTGGTGTAAGGCAGGGCAACCCATTGTCAGCCCTGCTTTACACCATCGCAATAGAACCACTCCTGGTCAATATTCTCAACAACCAACTCATCACTGGCTACCTTCTACCTGGAGCACACGGAATAACAGTCAAAACACAAGCATATATGGACGACATCACCATCATTACAACAGACACCCTGTTAAGTCACACAAGGTCTACACCCCATATTATAAACACCATCAGCACTTTTTGCAAAGCCACTGGGTCGATAGTCAACGAGACTAAGAGCGAGGTTTATGTAACACCAGACTGGCGGGCCGACCAGGTCCTGCCTAGCCCATACCTTACAAAATAACTATTCAAAATCTATTGGGCATCTATTTTGGCAGGACCAACCCTGGACGCCGGAGCTGGAAGGAGGCCCTCGCCAAGGTCATAAAGAAAATCGTTGGCTGGCGGGGGCAGTCGCTCACGATGACTGGGAGGGTTCTAGTTACCAAAGCCATCGTTTACCCGATCCTGGCATACATAGGTAAGGTTTTGCCACCGAACACAATAACAACAAGACGCATCAATAAGATCATTTTCAACTTCATCTGGGGCAGTGACCAGGAGCGGGTAAGCAGGCTGACTATGTGGAAAACAGAGAACAAAGGGGTTAAGGGGATCCCTAACATTCCACTCTTCATAGCGGTGCAGGGCCTCAGTTATACCATACGCAACATACGCAAACAGCACAATAAGGCTTTTTATTTCAACACTTTCTATTTTGCTACAACAATCAGACCACTGGGGCTCTGCACCCTAGATCACAGGACCCCTTACTCCTGGGACACCCCAACACACTACAAAGATTTCAAAAAAGTAATCACTTCTCAACAGTTACACACCAACACATGTCAAGATTGGTCATTCAAAGCATTAAATAAATGTATAACAGATAAGGATACAGTTACAGCATTCCCATATCTTACATTTGAACACTGCACGACCACCTGGAACAACATAGCCTCACCCATACTTATGAACAAACACACAGACATAGCGTGGATGGCTGCCATACGCTGCCTTCCCACCCGGCATTTCATGCATGGTAGGGGTATAGCCAGAACAGATCAATGCCCGCACGGCTGTAGAGTGATAGAAACAGAAGAACACATCCTTTGGCGGTGCAGGGTGGCAAAATCAATCTGGCTCATGGTCTCTGCTCTTATCTCCAGGCTAAACGGCACGGCAGCGATTACCCTCCAGGGCATCATCTACGGACCACCAGCGGGACTCCAATCACACCAGGAGAAGAACGCCTGGAGGGTCATCAACACCACCAAGCAGACCATTTTGGAAACAAGGAACATAAAGGTTTTTCACAAACAAGACATTCTCCCCATCATCACTGCCAGACTCTTAAAGAATACCTCACACTAGACACCCATCGCCTGGGGCAAAACACAGCCAACATACACTGGAACATTACCAACCAAAACCAAATCATTATCACTCCCCCTATCAGCACCCTGCCCAACTCCACCCCTGTCACTTTGCCCCCCATCGTACACTTCCCCACAACCAGCCAGGCAGGGGTCATGAGCCGCCACCCTGCACCTGACCCCACCTACAGCCGTGCATAGTTCTGGACTTCCAAACCACCATGACTGCTCTGCTAAATCCATAGCGACAAAAAATGTTATACAAGCCATTATTGCCATCACTCATGATTTTGCCATAGTCTGTTTTCAAATCAGTACAACTATCTTTATTATTTATTCTGTTTCAATTATTTACTTATGTAGAATTTTTTTCTAAAATGTAGATTCACTCTGAGACAAACAATGTGAATGGTGTTGCTGTAAACCGAAAATGCTGTGAAAAGTAAAATCAAATAAAAGAGATTTTACTAAAGATTTCCATGGAGAGGAACATTATGAGTATCAACTAATTTTTTGATTCCCTGCTACACGGGGGGGCTTCCTTAAACTGTGAAATGTTAATGTTCCTAGATATATTGTTATTCAGTGATTGCGATTATAACAGTTAGTTGTATGTTGTTTGATAGTGCTTGAATTGGGCAGGAACTCACCTGGGCTTAGACACGTGAAATTTAATTGGGGAGAATGAGCTCATATTAATGTTTAATTGGAGGAAATTGAATGCTAACTCACATTCAATTTAAATTGTTTAACTCCTTTATATTTACTCCAGTCCAGACAATAATATGAGCCCATTCTCCTCAATTAAGTTTCATCGGCCTCCACTGATCCATTGACATTTGAAAAATATAGATTAGAAAAACCTCCCACTAACCTGAGCTAAGTTTAACTGTTGTTCTTATTCAGAACCCCATTTTGTTTTTTAATTCAACCTTGGTAAACAAAGTAAATATTAACAAATGCTGATATTTTTGAATCTCATCTTAAAACACATTTTTACTCTTTGGCGTTTGACTCAGTTTAGGGACATTTGTACTGAAGTGTGTTGTTTGTATCATGTTCATTGTGTCTGTTTTATTGTATTCCTTTGTTTTAATAATATAACTTTGTACAGCACTTTGTTCAGCTATAGGTTAGTTTTAAATGTGCTTTATAAATGAATAGACTTGGTCTATTGACGCTCTAGAGCGATTATCTCGCGAACCGTACATGCTAGCAACTATATCCCGTTAGAATGAGGAGAAATAGATGCAAATAATGAGTGGTAACTCATCTTTGTGGGTTCATCAGAGCCGGAGATATCGCGCCTCAAAGCTGACGATGGTCTTTCTATTTGACTAAAAATATAAATAGAAAGTGAAAATAGCAAAAAAACTAATTTACAATGATGTAGGTCATCGTCCTACATAAAACAACAATTTTTGGAGTTGGGATTTAGCTGGGTTTTAAAAACATATAGAAATGTAGTTAGAAATGAGTGCAGCATTTTGATGTTGACTTGTTTTTATGGCCTCCAAACATTGCACACTGGTCCAGGAGCCCTGGGGGCTTGATAATATCCAATAAAAAGCCTTATTCATCAGGTTTTACATGCTTTAACACATAAAAAACAAGAAAATATACATATGTTCTAAAATTTTTTGGGATAAATAGAAAAAAAACATGAAATTATATGGCCCAGGATGTTTGATTTCATTCATCCATGTTGTAGCCATGGATCTTCTAAGTCCAGAACTATAAGGCACTTCACTGTAGGTCAAAGTCAACATTGTGCCAGGTGGACTTAAGCCCCCACGACCCTGGAGGGTTTATTTCCAAAATGTGTGCTTGATTTAGGCTAAAGGTTTCATTTTGAAATCTCTTCTACTGAATCCTCTGTACTCGTGTTAACTTATTACAGTTAACTCAGGTATTTGGAAGTATTTACCCTAATGTTGCTGAGACATTGTGAGTCTGCTGGTGTTGGCATTAATCTTCCTGTTGTTCTTATTCCAATTTACCCAAAATGTCAAAAGTATTGATTGGAGATAGAATATGCTCTGATCAACATTTATCTGGCTTTTACATTACTATAACGGAATATATAACAGGACAGGGTGTCATGGCTCCACAGGGGTACTGCAAATTTAAACTATGCCTGCTAGAGAACATCTCTATTGTATCCAATACCAGGATTGACAGCTTCTTTCAGGAATACATAAACAAAACCAGTTAAAAAAGAAACCGAAAAAATGGAGCTACTTGTTCTAGACATAAAACTGGATGTGTGAAATGTGAAAGAGTGAAAATGCACCAAATTCTTTTTTTCTGCAGCAACTAGAAAAAATGTGTTGGATATTGTTACTAAAGACACTACACTGATGATAATTTAAGGGAGCAAAACAAATATTAAAAAATCATTCTCACTACAATCCCCGCTCTACCAACTAATTTCTTGTTTTTGTAAAGCGTCTTTGGGTCATTGAAAAGCGCTATATAAATACCATGTATTATTATTTAACTGAATGAGATGAACTGTGAGGGTTTTTTCCCTAAGAATAGTAATATAAATTAACAAGAAAGATTGATGTGAAGGCCAAATATTAGTACAGTAAGTTCTAGAAGCTATTAAGTCTTTTCAGGCTAGAAAGTCACCTAGCCTCGATGGGATACCTACAGAGGTCTGTCTTACTTTTTTTGAGGACTCAATGTTAGCCTGTTTTAACTACTCTTCTCAACAACTTTGACTATCTGGAACCCAGCAAGAAGGTCTAATTTAAATATATATATATATATATATATATATATATATATATATCTGTATATCTCTGTATATCTCTGTATATCTATATATCTCAGTTTCAAACTCTGTAAAGGTGTGAAACACAGATTTCCTTTTTCCTCGTATTTATTACTTCTAGCCATTGAAATGCTAGGTATTAAAATATTACAGTATTAGCAATCTGGGGACTACAACCAAATGTCTCAATGTATGCAGATTACTCAAGTTCTCATATCTCCAAATATGGAGTCATTGTTTGTGTAACAACATGACAAGGACATTAGCCATTTTGGGGCAGAAATGAACTAGTGGGTTTATCTTTGGAACTATTTAAATGTAGTATGATTTATGTTTGGTTTAAATGAATATTGAATATTTGAATTATTAATAATGGACTGATTAATATTGAAGATAGTTATGATTGTTTTATGGTCTGGTGCACCACCTCCTGGACACTGGGGATGTATGGGCACTTTGTTTTACTTAAAGCTGCATTGTGTAAGATCTGCTCCCATCTGCTGGTGAAAATGTATATGACAAGCAACCGCGTTATTATACCAGCAACGTGAACCTGGATATTCGTTTTTTCTTTCAAAACAATAGCGCTCATTTTGATTCATTGCAATAGTCATTGTTAATTCACTACACAGCCCGTAAATTATAACCAAATGCAATTGTATTGTGTGTAAAGAAACAATAAGAGCATGTGATAGCAAAAATAATAATTTAACATGTTTTATTAATAAAAGTAACAAATATGTTTTACACACAATTTGATTGAATATATTGTCAGTGTCTCATGTGAAAACACGATTACATTTGAAAAACATTCACTAGAGTCTGTTTTATTCAAAC
>JACXGM010016114.1:0-20758 GCA_016801145.1 Umbra pygmaea
GAGTAAGGGACGCTAGGAGTACTGGCTGCTGAGGCAGGAACCTGAGAACCCTTAATGACTTGCCTAGAGTCCCTCCGGGTCGGTGGAGGAAGAAGCAGAGGTGTAGCACCTCCCTCTCCTGGGAACGGGACAAAGCGCATGCCTTCTCGTTGGCCTTTCAGAAGGAACTGTCGGAGGCGCTCACCGCACAACGGCTCCTGATCCAGACGACGGAAACGCCTGGTCCCCAGCCATGCCTCCAGATGCCTCCTGTGCCATACCTCCTCATCCCAGGTAACGCTCTCCACGTCAGCGCTCTGGTCGGAACGGTCAAGGCCTATATAAGGATCCGGGCGTCTGAAGACTCGGCGGGGAAGGATGTAGTCCTCCTCCAAACATATACCACCGAGAGCCATGGCAAAGCTCTCCCTGACCGATCTCGTGATCCCTCGTACAGGTTGGTGCATTCTGTCAAGATGTGTGGTGGAGATTGAGGGAGAGAGACCGGAGGCGGTATGACGAAAAGGAGACATGGGATATTTATTGGTAAATCCCCAAAAAGGCAACATAAAACAAGTAACCGGCAGGAAAAACACACGGTACAAAACAAATACACCTCGTGCTCTTTTAGCGGCACGGACACTCTAATACAAAAGAAACTAAGAACACGGAACTCGAGAGTACAGAAACAAAAAGACTTACTTACTAAACGGACACTAGGAGTACTGGAAACAACACTCACGGAGGACTTGAACACACAGTGATAGGGAGGAAAATCCACAATGCACCAAAAACTCTCCACTTGGTCTGGGCACCTTATATAGGGAGGAGAAAACAACTAATAACACAAGGCTGAAGCCTGTAGACTAATCAAGCTTATACAGAGAACAACTAATAGCAACACAGGAGCAGATTCCCCAGACCAAGAAGAGAGGCGTGGCTACAACAACACAGGGGAAAACAATACACAGAATAATCACAGGGGGGAGCTAGGAACCAATAAACAAGAAAACCAAACACTGTGACAGGGCAAAAAGTAACACAAATAACAGAAGTAAATGACACATCCTACCCACTAGGGCAGGATGTGACACTGTCTATGTGTGTAGTGATCATGTTTGTATTTGGTTGACCTAAAATAATACATCCTAATTCAAACTTATAACATTGTAATTTTATAAAATAATTTGCACACTGCAAAACTCCTGATTCGATAAATTTAGAAAATATCTATTCTGTTTTATGATCTTAATGTCCTATGTTTAGATCAAAATAGCTGTATTTTAGTTTAAGATAGGACCCTGAAAGAAACTCATGTTGTTCAAATAGACTTTAATGCTAAAACAATATTTATTTGCATATAGTCAAACAGACTTTGGCTCATCCTACTGTATGTCTGAGACATAATGGAACTAAAGGAAGACTTGCCTTGAACACAGCAACTCAGTTTGAGCCTAGGTACCTGAAAATCTTGTTTTACGACCCTTTGAAAGACACACACAGACACAGCCATGATTTAGAGAACTGAGAAAGCTTAGCTTGAGGAAAGAAAATGGCTGCCCATTTGACAGATCTTAGAATTAAGAAATCTATTACGCAGACACATAGTAAAACATACCCCAGCAAACTGGGTTGAGAAAACAATTATATTGGGCTTGTGATAACCTCTAGCTTAAAGTGTGCAACATTAAGTAAACACACAAATGTCACCGATAACGTACACAGTTTATCAATGATGTTATTTTCAAAATCTGTAAACTTCTCGTTATAAAAAAAACCCATCGCCTAACCTAATTGGGAGTTGTGGATTGCTGAAACATAGCGTACCTAACATGCCTTTAATTCTCATTCGACAAGAGTTTGTTAACTTCGTAAATCTTTCTAGTGAAGTTATACCACAAATGAGTTATAATAGACTTGAGTCGGTTCATTGTCGTATTGCATTCGATTGTACCCGTTCAGTGATACAAGTTGGAATAAATAACCAACACGACCACTTTGTTCAGTTCGTCAATAATATCGTTACACCAGCATCTGAATGAGACATTTGTTTTTTCAAACAGATAGCCACCGAAAAACCGAAATACACGTATGATTTTAGAATAAAACATTTGATATGTTCTGTTTAAACAAAATGGTACAAGATCTTGTTAGTCTGAAAACTTGTAGATAAAACCTGTTTTACCACGCAAGGGGGAAGACAGAGAGTCAGCCAGACCCATCCTTTGAAAAAAAGTTGGCTTCTCTGTAAACAAAGGAGACAGCATCCTTATCAATAGAATGTAATTTACCATTTCTGATTAGAGAGTATTGAAAGAGGAGTTTCTGCCCCCCTTGACTCTAGTGCTTTCAAAGGACTGGTTAACCAACATAAACCATGATTACACAATTTCTACCAGAACTGAATTTGCAAGTCCATTTTCTTGTGTCAGAGAGAGAGACACACAGATACACTTGATGATGTCGCAATAATAACATATTGATACAAATTGAACAGCAAATTAATAACCAGATTAATACCATTCTCACCGACGCTTTAAAAATATTCTAGACACCTGCTTGCTGAAACATTAAACATGATGTACAGATAAGCACATAGAGGCAGCTTAGTTTGCAGGAAAAATGGCAGCCAACAACCCTGTTTAGTGAAAATGTCTGTCACACAGCTAAATGTTCTATAATAGAGAGACACACACTGACACTCTGAGTTAGAAGGTCTGATAAATGTAGAGAAACCATTTTTTATAAACCTAGAGAGTTATCTACCAAACCTTTGTTATCTAAAGGCATTTTGGACATTTTTAGAAGTCTAATTTTCTGAGAACTGTTAAAACAACATATTTAATGAGCTTTGATAAGCTTATCTTTGAAAACATATCATGATTAAATACACATATAGGAACCATCATGTCTTTGCTGACTCTGGAACTATTTGGAAACTGTAGAATGAGGGGTGGGAGGAAAGGCCTTAGGACGGCCCTAGGCCCCTGGCTTGCCACTGACCAATCTCCAGCCTGAATCCCTTTCGTCAAAGTTTTGACAGCTCAGTTTAGGGGACGGCCTCTACCATAGGAACTCCTTAATGGGTTGGAACTTACAAATGAACCAATCCCTAGTTCTAAACCCACTCATCAAAGTTTTGACAGCTCAGCTTAGGGAGGGCCTGTACCATAGGACCTCCTTAATGGGTTGGAACTTAGATACGAACCAATCCCTAGTTCTAAACCCACTCATCAAAGTTTTGACAGCTCAGTTTAGGGGACGCCCTCTACCATAGGAACACATAAAAGGGTTGGAAAACATCATTCCCAAGGTTTTGACACCAAGGGGCAGGAAAATGGGCGGGAAAAAGGGGGCGGGTCATAAATGGCTCAGCCAATCAGAACGCTTAGATCCACCTGTCAAATAGGTGGTCATAATGTTTTGGCTGATAAATCGAAGGGATACTCTCCTTCTCTCTCACGTTTAACAATAATTTTCCTGATACCAACCTGCCAAGAGGTGTGAGTTGTTGGCTCGTATATCCAGCTCAACAATTTTCCAGAGTGCCAGTCCGCCAAGAGTTGTGAATTGTTTGCTTGAAAATAATGCACAAAAATATTCCTGAATACCAGTCAGCCAAAAGGTGTGAATTGTTGGCTTGTAAATCTCGCTCAAAGTTTTTCCTGAGTGCCAGTCCGCTAAGAGGTGTGAATTGTTGGCTTGTAAATCAAGTTAAACGATAACTTTTCCTGATACTAACCTGCCAAGAAGTGTGAAAAGATGGCTTGTAGATCCCACTCAACAATTTCCTGAGTACCAGTCTGCCAAGAAGTGTGAATTGTTGGCTTGTAAATCCCACTCAACAGTTATCCTGTGTGCCAGTCCGCCAAGAGGTATTAATTTTTGGCTTCTAAATCCTGCCCATCAATTTTTCTGAGTGCCAGTCCGCTAAGAGGTGTCAATCGTTGGCATGTCTATTCTGCTCAAAATATATCCTGAGTACCAGTCCACCAACGGTTGTGAATTGTTGGCTTCTAAATCCTGCTCATCAATTTTCCTGAGTGCCAGTCCGCCAAGAGTTGTGAATTGTTGGCTTGTAAATAATGCACAAAAATT
The DNA here is from genome assembly GCA_016801145.1 of Umbra pygmaea. Classification (NCBI taxonomy): domain Eukaryota; kingdom Metazoa; phylum Chordata; class Actinopteri; order Esociformes; family Umbridae; genus Umbra; species Umbra pygmaea. Next base: position 4,078 of record JACXGM010016114.1, read on the forward strand.
TTCCTGAGTACCAGTCAGCCCAGCCGTGTGAATTGTTGGCTTGTAAAAACTGCACATAAATTTTCTTTAGTACCAGTCGGCCAAGAGGTGTGAATTGATGGCTCGTAGATCCCACTCCACAATTTCCTGAGTACCAATCTGCCAAAAGGTGTGAATTGTTGGGTTGTAAATCCCGCTCAAAGTTTTTCCTGAGTGCCAGTCTGTTAAGGGGTGTGAATTGTTGGCATGTGTATTTTGCTCAAAATGAATCCTGAATACCAGTCCACCAAGCGGTGTGAATTGTTGGCTTGTAAATCACGTTTAACAATAATTTTCCTGATACTAACCTGCCAAGAGGTGTGAATTGTTGGCTTGTAAATAATGTACAAAAATGTTCCTGCGTACCAGTCAGCCAAGAGGTGTGAATGGATGGCTTGTAGATCCCACTCAACAATTTCCTTAGTACCAATCTGCCAAGAGGTGTGAATTGTTGGCTTGTAAATCACACTCAAACTTTTTCCTGAGTATCAGTCTGCCAAGGGGTGTGATTTTTTTGGTTGGTAAATACAGCTCAACATTTTATCTGAGTACCTGTCCGCCAAGAGATGTAAATTTTGCCTTCTAAATCCCACTCAATAGTTATCCTGAGTGCCAGTCCGCCAAGTGGTGTTAATTGTTGGCTTCTAAATCCTGCTTATCAATTTTCCTGAGTACCAGTCTGCCAAGAGGTGTTAATTGTTGGCTTCTAAATCCTGCTCATCTATTTTCCTAATTACCAGTCTGCCAAGAGGTGTGAATTGTTGGCTTGTAAAACCCACTCATCAATCTTCCTGAGTGCCAGTCAGCTAAGAGGTGTGAATTGTTGGTATGTCTATTCAGCTCAAAATATATCCTGAGTACCAGCTTACCAAACGGTTGTGAATTTTTGGCTGGTAAATCCCGCTCAACAGTTATCCTGAGTACCAGTCCACCAAGCGGTGTGAATTGTTGGCTTCTAAATCACTTTTAATGATATTTTTCCGGATACTAACCTGCCAAGAGGTGTGAATTGATGGCTTGTAGATCCCACTCAACAATTATCTGTGTACCAGTCTGCCAAGAGGTGTGAATTGTTGGCTTGTAAAACCCACTCATCAATTTTACTGAGTGCCATTCCGCTAAGAGGTGTGATATGTTGGCATGTCTATTCTGCTTAAAATATATCCTGAGTACCAGTCCACCAAACGGTTGTGAATTGTTGGCTGGTAAATCACGTTTAATGATATTTTTTTCTGATACTAACCTGCCAAGAGGTGTGATATGTTGGCATGTCTATTCTGCTCAAAATATATCCTGAGTACCAGTCCACCAACGGTTGTGAATTGTTGGCTGGTAAATCCCACTCAACAGTTATCCTGAATACCAGTCCACCGAGCGGTGTGAATTGTTGGCTTGTAAATCATGTTTAACAATAGTTTTCCTGATGCTAACCTGCCAAGAGGTGTGAGTTGTTGTCTTGTATATCCCGCTCAACAGTTTTCCTGAGTGCCAGTTTGCCAAGAGTTTTGAATTGTTGGCTTGTAAATAATGGACCAAAATTTTCCTGAGTACCAGTCAGCCAAGAGGTGTGAATTGATGGCTTGTAGATCCCACTCAACAAATTCCTGCGTACCAATCTGCCAAGAGGTGTGAATTGTTGGCTTGAAAATCCCGCTCAACAGTTATCCTGAGTGCCAGTCCGCCAAGAGGTGATAATTGTTGGCTTCTAAATCCTGCTCATCAATTTTCCTAAGTACCAGTCTGCCAAGAGGTGTGAATTGTTGGCTGGTAAATCCCACTCAACAGTTATCCTGAGTACCAGTCCACCAAGCGGTGTGAATTGTTGGCTTGTAAATCACGTTTAACGATAATTTTCCTGATAATAACCTGCCAAGAGGTGTGAATTGATGGCTTGTAGATTCCACTCAACAACTTCCTGTGTACCAGTCTGCCAAGAGGTGTAAATTGACGGCTTGTAGATCCCACTCAACAGTTATTCGAGTGCCAGTCCGCCAAGAGGTGTTAATTATTGTCTTCTAAATCCTTTTTATCAATTTTCCTTAGTACCAGTCTGCCAAGAGGTGTGAATTTTTGCCTTCTAAATCCCACTCAACATTTATCCTGAGTGCCAGTCCGCCAAGTGGTGTTAAATGTTGGCTTCTAAATCCTGCTCATCAATTTTCCTGAGTACCAGCCTGCCAGGAGGTGTGAATTGTTGGCTTGTAAAACCCACTCATGAATTCTCCTGAGTGCCAGTCCGCTAAGAGGTGTGAATTGTTGGCATGTCTATTCAGCTCAAAATATATCCTGAGTACCAGTCAACCAAATGGTTGTGAATTGTTGGCTGGTAAATCCCGCTCAACAGTTATCCTGAGTACCAGTCCACCAAGCGGTGTGAATTGTTGGCTTGTAAATCAAGTTTAACTATAATTTTCCTGATAATAACCTGCCAAGAGGTGTGAATTGATGGCTTGTAGATTCCACTCAACAATTTCCTGTGTACCAGTCTGCCAAGAGGTGTACATTTTTGGCTTGTGAATCCCACTCATCAATTTTCCTGAGTGCCAATCTGCCAAAAGGTGTGAATTGTTGGGTTGTAAATCCCGCTCAAAGTTTTTCCTGAGTGCCAGTCCGTTAAGGGGTGTGAATTGTTGGCATGTGTATTTTGCTCAAAATGAATCCTGAATACCAGTCCACCAAGCGGTGTGAATTGTTGGCTTGTAAATCACGTTTAACAATAATTTTCCTGATACTAACCTGCCAAGAGGTGTGAATTGTTGGCTTGTAAATAATGCACAAAAATGTTCCTGCGTACCAGTCAGCCAAGAGGTGTGAATGGATGGCTTGTAGATCCCACTCAACAATTTCATTAGTACCAATCTGCCAAGAGGTGTGAATTGTTGGCTTGTAAATCACACTCAAACTTTTTCCTGAGTATCAGTCTGCCAAGGGGTGTGATTTTTTTGGTTGGTAAATACAGCTCAACATTTTATCTGAGTACCTGTCCGCCAAGAGATGTAAATTTTGCCTTCTAAATCCCACTCAATAGTTATCCTGAGTGCCAGTCCGCCAAGTGGTGTTAATTGTTGGCTTCTAAATCCTGCTTATCAATTTTCCTGAGTACCAGTCTGCCAAGAGGTGTTAATTGTTGGCTTCTAAATCCTGCTCATCTATTTTCCTAATTACCAGTCTGCCAAGAGGTGTGAATTGTTGGCTTGTAAAACCCACTCATCAATCTTCCTGAGTGCCAGTCAGCTAAGAGGTGTGAATTGTTGGCATGTCTATTCAGCTCAAAATATATCCTGAGTACCAGCTTACCAAACGGTTGTGAATTTTTGGCTGGTAAATCCCGCTCAACAGTTATCCTGAGTACCAGTCCACCTAGCGGTGTGAATTGTTGGCTTCTAAATCACTTTTAATGATAATTTTCCGGATACTAACCTGCCAAGAGGTGTGAATTGATGGCTTGTAGATCCCACTCAACAATTTTCTGTGTACCAGTCTGCCAAGAGGTGTGAATTGTTGGCTTGTAAAACCCACTCATCAATTTTACTGAGTGCCAGTCCGCTAAGAGGTGTGATATGTTGGCATGTCTATTCTGCTTGAAATATATCCTGAGTACCAGTCCACCAAACGGTGGTGAATTGTTGGCTGGTAAATCACGTTTAATGATATTTTTTTCTGATACTAACCTGCCAAGAGGTGTGATATGTTGGCATGTCTATTCTGCTCAAAATATATCCTGAGTACCAGTCCACCAACGGTTGTGAATTGTTGGCTGGTAAATCCCACTCAACAGTTATCCTGAATACCAGTCCACCGAGCGGTGTGAATTGTTGGCTTGTAAATCACGTTTAACAATAGTTTTCCTGATGCTAACCTGCCAAGAGGTTTGAGTTGTTGTCTTGTATATCCCGCTCAACAGTTTTCCTGAGTACCAGTCAGCCAAGAGCTGTGAATTGATGGCTTGTAGATCCCACTCAACAATGTCCTGCGTACCAATCTGCCAAGAGGTGTGAATTGTTGGCTTGAAAATCCCGCTCAACAGTTATCCTGAGTGCCAGTCCGCCAAGAGGTGATAATTGTTGGCTTCTAAATCCTGCTCATCAATTTTCCTGAGTACCAGTCTGCCAAGAGGTGTGAATTGTTCGCTTGTAAAACCCACTCATCAAATTCCTGAGTGCCAGTCAGCTAAGAGGTGTGAATTAATGGCATGTCTATTCTGCTCAAAATATATCCTGAGTACTAGTCCACCAAATGTTTGTGAATTTTTGGCTGGTAAATCCCACTCAACAGTTATCCTGAGTACCAGTCCACCAAGCGGTGTGAACTGTTGACTTGTAAATCACGTGTAACGATAATTTTCCTGATAATAACCTGCCAAGAGGTTTGAGTTGTTGTCTTGTATATCCCGCTCAACAGTTTTCCTGAGTGCCAGTTTGCCAAGAGTTTTGAATTGTTGGCTTGTAAATAATGGACCAAAATTTTCCTGAGTACCAGTCAGCCAAGAGGTGTGAATTGATGGCTTGTAGATCCCACTCAACAATTTCCTGCGTACCAATCTGCCAAGAGGTGTGAATTGTTGGCTTGAAAATCCCGCTCAACAGTTATCCTGAGTGCCAGTCCGCCAAGAGGTGATAATTGTTGGCTTCTAAATCCTTCTCATCAATTTTCCTGAGTACCAGTCTGCCAAGAGGTGTGAATTGTTGGCTTGTAAAACCCACTCATCAATTTTCCTGAGTGCCAGTCAGCTAAGAGGTGTGAATTGTTGGCATGTCTATTCTGCTCAAAATATATCCTGAGTACTAGTCCACCAAATGTTTGTGAATTTTTGGCTGGTAAATCCCACTCAACAGTTATCCTGAGTACCAGTCCAGCAAGCGGTGTGAATTGTTGGCTTGTAAATCACGTTTAACGATAATTTTCCTGAAAATAACCTGCCAAGAGGTGTGAATTGATGGCTTGTAGATTCCACTCAACAATTTCCTGTGTACCAGTCTGCCAAGAGGTGTAAATTGACGGCTTGTAGATCCCACTCAACAGTTATTCGAGTGCCAGTCCGCCAAGAGGTGTTAATTATTGTCTTCTAAATCCTGCTCATCAATTTTCCTGAGTACCAGTCTGCCAAGAGGTGTGAATTTTTGCCTTCTAAATCCCACTCAACATTTATCCTGAGTGCCAGTCCGCCAAGTGGTGTTAAATGTTGGCTTCTAAATCCTGCTCATCAATTTTCCTGAGTACCAGCCTGCCAGGAGGTGTGAATTGTTGGCTTGTAAATCCCACTCATGAATTCTCCTGAGTGCCAGTCCGCTAAGAGGTTTGAATTGTTGGCATGTCTATTCTGCTCAAAATATATCCTGAGTACCAGTCAACCAAATGGTTGTGAATTGTTGGCTGGTAAATCCCGCTCAACAGTTATCCTGAGTACCAGTCCACCAAGCGGTGTGAATTGTTGGCTTGTAAATCAAGTTTAACGATAATTTTCCTGATAATAACCTGCCAAGAGGTGTGAATTGATGGCTTGTAGATTCCACTCAACAATTTCCTGTGTACCAGTCTGCCAAGAGGTGTGAATTGTTGGCTTGTGAATCCCACTCATCAATTTTCCTGAGTGCCAGTCCGCTAAGAGGTGTGAATTGTTGGCATGTCTATTCTGCTCAAAATATATCCTGAGTACAAGTCCACCAACGGTTGTGAATTGTTGGCCGGTAAATCCCGCTCAACAGTTATCCTGAGTACCAGTCCACCAATCGGTGTGAATTGTTGGCTTGTAAATCACGTTTAACAATAATTTTCCTGATACCAACCTGCCAAGAGGTGTGAGCTGTTGGCTTGTATATCCCGCTCAACAATTTTCCTGAGTACCAGTCTGCCAAGAGGTGTGAATTGTTGGCTTGTGAATCCCACTCATCAATTTTCCTGAGTGCCAGTCCGCTAAGAGGTGTGAATTGTTTGGCATGTGTATTCTTCTCAAAATATATCCTGAGTACCAGTCCACCCAACGGTTGTGAATTGTTGGCTGGTAAATCCCGCTCAACAGTTATCCTGAGTACCAGTCCACCAAGCGGTGTGATTTGTTGGCTTGTAAATCAAGTTAAACAATAACTTTTCCTGATACTAACCTGCCAAGAAGTGTGAATTGATGGCTTGTAGATCCCACTCAACAATTTCCTGAGTACCAATCTGCCAAGAGGTGTGAATTGTTGGCTTGTAAATCCCACTTAACAGTTATCCTGTTTGCCAGTCTGCCAAGAGGTATTAATTTTTGGCTTCTAAATCCTGCTCATCAATTTTCCTGAGAGCCAGTCCGCCAAGAGTTGTGAATTGTTGGCTTCTAAATAATGCACAAAAATTTTCCTGAGTACCAGTCAGCCCAGAGGTGTGAATTGTTGGCTTGTAAAAACTGCACAAAAATTTTCCTTAGTACCAGTCGGCCAAGAGGTGTGAATTGATGGCTCCTAGATCCCACTCCACAATTTCCTGAGTACCAATCTGCCAAAAGGTGTGAATTGTTGGGTTGTAAATCCCGCTCAAAGTTTTTCCTGAGTGCCAGTCTGCCAAGGGGTGTGAATTGTTGGCATGTGTATTCTGCTCAAAATATATCCTGAATACCAGTCCACCAAGCGGTGTGAATTGTTGGCTTGTAAATCACGTTTAACAATAATTTTCCTGATACTAACCTGCCAAGAGGTGTGAATTGATGGCTTGTAGATCCCACTCAACAATTTCCTTAGTACCAATCTGCCAAGAGGTGTGAATTGTTGGCTTGTAAATCACGCTAAAAGTTTTTCCTGAGTATCAGTCCGCCAAGGGGTGTGATTTTTTTGGTTGGTGAATACAGCTCAACATTTGTTCTGAGTACCTGTCCGCCAAGAGACATTTTTGCTCCTAAATCCCACTCAATAGTTACCCCGAGTGCCAGTCCGCTAAGTGGTGTTAATTGTTGGCTTCTAAATCCTGCTTATCAATTTTCCTGAGTACCAGTCTGCCAAGAGGTGTGAATTGTTGAGTTGTAAATCCCACTCATAAACTTTTCTGAGTGCCAGTTCGCTAAGAGGTGTGAATTGTTGGCATGTCTATTCTGCTCAAAATATATCCTGAGTACCAGTCCACCAAACGGTTGTGAAATGTTGGCTGGTAAATCCCGCTCAACGGTTATCCTGAGTACCAGTCCACCAAGCGGTGTGAATTGTTGGCTTGTAAATCACGTTTAATGATAATTTTTCTGATGCTAACCTGCCAAGAGGTGTGAGTTGCTGGCTTGTATATCCAGCTCAACAATTTTCCTGAGTGCCAGTCCGCCAAGAGCTGTGAATTGTTGGCTTGTAAATAATGCACAAAAACTTTCCTGAGTACCAGTCAGCCAAGAGTTGTGAAAATGACTTATCAAATAGGGCCAGCGAGCAAAAGAAAAGTACAAGCTAGATTCTGCTTTAGGGTTTCAGTGACACGTCATTTTACATGCATTCATCTAAGTACAAATTATTATTAGTACAAAGTATTATTAATATTGAAAAGGGTAACATAAAAAACCTTACCATCCTCTATCAGGGACTCCATCAAAGATGTTGCAGTGTCGTGGCCGCCTGCCCTCCCATTGTTCGCCGGTCTGTGGCCGTATATAGCGTCCATCTGGTTGAACCATTTCTAACTCCTTCGGTTCGAACCACTTCTGCCATTGTGGTCCTTAATGGATCAGTAGTCACTTTTAAGTTTTTTCAACTTTTCCCTACACTGTTGAAACGATCTTTGGAAACCGTGTGTGCCCATTAATTGCGAGACTTCCTGGTAGACTTTCTAATTCTGAGATGCTCCATCCAGCTCATGTTGGATCCTCTCGTCAGCAACCAAACACAGAAATGTCTGCACCTCCTCAGTTGACCACGGCATGATTTTGAGGGTTGCCATTGTTTGTGCTTTTTAAAAATTATTGTAACGATTCTGCTCAAACGTTGGTGGATAAATCCGGTTATTTTGAAGTTTTCGCTGTTATACAGGATGTCAGGTGTCGAGCAAATGTGATGCATGAGTGATGACTCTCTTGTCCAATCAATGGCTTTCTGTGTGTTCACGTCACAGTTTCGGTATCGGCTCTACTCGCTTGGAACCTCGACCGAGCAAGTATGAAAAGCTACGCGGTACCAGGTAAATTTGCCCAATGGAAATGCAAAAAAGGCGAGTCGAGTAGAGGCGAGGCAAGTAGGAGGCAAGTAGAGTTGATCTGGTTCCAGCAATGGAAAAGGGCCATTAGATTATGTGTCGCCTTGGTGGCGCTATCCGGGCTGTAACAAAAGGACTAAGTTATAACATTTATATGCTGTGTAGAAATCACAAGACCTGTGCAACATTGTGTACATGTAATAAAACAACTCCCTTTATGGAATGATCCAGAACAGATCAAATAGGTACATCTCTGTTGTGTAACATACATTCATCTGTTGGGCTTCACCCATGTCTGGGGGTTTTGACCCCCCTTCCATGAATCCTTCAGGAAATCCATTGTTGAATGCGTCATATTTGGTCCTGTAAACATTAATTTCCACTACAAAGCTGACATGCTTTTATATTCTAGCATACCAAGCCATGTTCTTATCAATGCATCCATGCCTCAATGATACCCCACATATTGGAATGTGCCTATTTTATAGATATTTGTCTAAAATAGCTGTTCCTGGTTAAAACATCCAATATATTTGCTCAGGTCTACTTTGAAATTTCAAAGGAAAATGGTGTTAAACTGAAGTGAAAATTGTATAGAATAGATATATGATTTACTAATGCAGCTGTTACCTTTATAGGATAAGGCATTTATGTCACTGGAGAGCGACTTGACAAGAGATAGATAATCTTATTTATTTATCTCAAATCAAGGGCAGCGCTATGCCAATTTGCCAGACGTCTGTGGCCCTTTTCCACCAATTATTACCCAGAACATTTTGCCCCAGGAACTTTTTTTAAGGGGCTTTTTATGTCCCTTCAGACCGTAGCAGTTTGTGTTCCGACCCGGGGTCTAAAGTATCAGGAAGATTAGGCAAATTAGTCCGGTGACGTATGCTCACTGCGCGTGACGGCTCCTCCCAGGCCCCGGAAGGGGCAGAAATGTAGAGTAACGAAAACGTCATTACAAAATGCCGGGCAAGAATCATTGTTTGTGCGACACTACAACCAGAAGTATATGAGGATATACAAGCAATGCTGTTCTTGTTTGTGATGTATTGTTTAGCTAAAGAGGTCCTTGTTATTTTATCACCTTATACAATCTGTATTAGGTGATCTGGTCAGCTCGCAAACGAACGACTAAATGGACAAAGAGAATAATTGTGAAACCTGCAACCAAAACTAAATATAGAAATGCCTTTGTTACAAAGTTGCATCGCATTACGTGATCATCTTTTGTGGAGAGGATTTGGGGTACTATGTCCTTGGTAATGCAGCCTATCCTTTGAAGAGGTGGCTGATGAAACAGAGAATGGGTTTCCAGTACACCAAACCAGGATGGCTGCCATTCACTGTCGAGGATTAAGGTGTAGATGCACGTACCTGTCTATTAAAGTTTTTGAATGCAGTGTAGCAAATGTATGGTGTATACACCCGTTTTTTCAATAAAATTTATAACAGAAAATCATTACTCTTACACTGCGCAAATATTAACTCAACTGGTTAACCTTACCCTGGTTTAAATACAGAGCATATTGCTGTTCAATTTGTCAAATTGCCTGCCTGAGACTACTTTCTCAGAGCATAGTACATGTTATTCCAATTTGGTATCTGAAACAGTATGTTTGTCTTTACACATGTAATCAGAAAGACATTTATTTGCAAGTAAGTATATACCAAACAAGGATTCATTTTTGTCCATTGTTGCATGTCTCAATTGTGCATAAATTAACATGTTTTTAACATTTTCACCTTTTAAGGTGCAGGGTGTTAAGCATATTTGGTTATATGAATAGCAAAGCCATGTTAAATAACCTATGCAGTGACATTTTATTAGAATGTGTGCCTATGTGCACTAGGATGCTATTATGACCATGCGCAAAATAAATTGTCTGTGAAGTTTCCAGACCAAAGAGATGGTGGAGGTCTGTCGTGTTTTCTCCCGTGAATATTAGCAATTAGAAGGTACTAGTTAACCACTTTAGATGATTGCAATAACGATAGACTGCTGCAGGAATGTCTAACGCTACACAGGGTATGGGCAGAGTTAGATCAATCAGGAAATGTACAGTATGCAAACAGGTGTATGTATACAGGCTATATAAGTATCTACACCAGGGGTCTGCAACCTTTACCAACAAAAGAGCCATCAAACCTACACTCACCTAAAGGATTATTAGGGACACCATACTAATACTGTGTTTGACCCCCTTTCGCCTTCAGAACTACCTTAATTTTCAGTGGCATTGATTCAACAAGGTGCTGAAAGCATTCTTTAGAAATGTTGGCCCATATTGATAGGATAGCATCTTGCAGTTGGTGGAGATTTGTGGGATGCACATCCAGGGCACAAAGCTCCCGTTCCACCACATCCCAAAGATGCTCTATTGGGTTGAGATCTGGTGACTGTGGGGGCCATTTTAGTACAGTGAACTCATTGTCATGTTCAAGAAACCAATTTGAAATGATTTGAGCTTTGTGACATGGCGCATTATCCTGCTGGAAGTAGCCATCAGAGGATGGGTACATGGTGGCCATAAAGGGATGGACATGGTCAAAAACAATGCTCAGATAGGCTGTGGCATTTAAATGATGCCCAATTGGCACTAAGGGGCCTAAAGTGTGCCAATAAAACATCCCCCAAACCATTACACCACTACCACCAGCCTGCACAGTGGTAACAAGGCATGATGGATCCATGTTCTCATTCTGTTTACGCCAAATTCTGACTCTACCATCTGAATGTCTTAACAGAAATCGAAACTCATCCGACCAGGCACCATTTTTCAGACAGTCTTCAACTGTCCAATTTTGGTGTGCTCCTTCAAATTGTAGACTATTTTTCCTATTTGTAGTGGAGATGAGTGGTACCCGGTGGTGTCTTCTGCTGTTGTAGCCCATACGCCTCAAGCTTGTGCGTGTTGTGGCTTTACAAATGCTTTGCTGCATACCTTGGTTGTAACGAGTGGTTATTTCAGTCAAAGTTGCCCTTCTATCAGCTTGAAGCAGTCGGCCCATTCTCCTCTGACCTCTAGAATCAACAAGGCATTTTCGCCCACAGGACTGCCGCATACTGGATGTTTTTCCCTTTTCACACCATTCTTTGTAAACCCTAGAAATGGTTGTGCGTGAAAATCCCAGTAACTGAGCAGATTGTGAAATACTCAGACTGGCCCGTCTGGCACCAACAACCATGCCACGGTCAAAATTGCTTAAATCACCTTTCTTTCCCATTCTGACATTCAGTTTGGAGTTCAGGAGATTGTCTTGACCAGGACCACACTCCTAAATGCATTGAAGCAACTACCATGTGATTGGTTGAGTAGATCATTGCATTAAGGAGAAATTGAAAGGGTGTTCCTAATAATCCTTTAGGTGAGTGTATTTGGCCCATACAATTATGATAACACAGCTTTTAAATAGTATAACTATATTGCATTTATGAAATTTTAGATCAACAAAGTTAAACCCCTTCTGTGCTCCTCTCATAACAGATGTATATTTCTTGTTTTTTTCCATGTTATATATTTTCAAAGCTACATGAAGACACTGCAGAGGGGCTGAAGAGCCACCAGTTGCAGACCCCTGATCTATGCGTACAGTATTATGTACATAATATACTGTAATGTACAGTATAGTGTAAGCAGAAGTATGGTGTAAACATTGTTAAAGCTTCTAAGGTGAAGGAAATAAATAGTAGGATATCAATTATGTAGCACCTGACCGGCAATTAAAACCGTAGCTTAAAAACTTCTATTTGCATGCAAATTAAAAGGACATTGACTTAAAATGACGAATTGGAATATAACCAGTGTCCAACATCAAGCGGCATTGTGCAAACTGTATGAGGACAGAAACCCATTCTGGAATTCCCGCCTGAGCCGTCTGCTTTCTTCAGCTTCCGCCTGCTGAAATGCCAACTTTCCTCCTCAGCACTCTTTCCTTAGCATGGTGGGCTATCATCAGCTGCATGTACTGGTCTCGCTGCTAGTGTCCACATTGCAGGATGGCCCTATTTTCATCATCCATGCTCCTCAGCGCCTCAAGGAAAACTGAATCCCTTTTCCTCTAAATCAAAATATAGACAAAACAAAATGTACATTTAATACTTCATTTCAAAAAAAACTTTATTAAAAGGTTGAAAGTGAAATTAAAAGGAATGATGCATAGTTTTAACCCTCCCCACCAAACATGGCCTCCCAGATTTAGAGCACCAATAATACATCCTACATGATTTCTGTTTTTAATTGTTGTTTTATTTTTTAAGCATTTGGAAATGGACAGAAATTGTCTTAAAATGTTTTTTTAAGCTATTGGTTGTTTAAGTAAACTACTGTACTGCGTGATTACTGTAGGTTTTGTGGTATGATTACATTTACAAATATTGGTTAATCTAATTTATTTATGTTGTTATGGTCAAGTATATGCTTTGCATTGATGAAGGTCGATTGAATTTTGAGCAGTAGTAGAGTAGCAAGGTAACTTCGTGAGCTATATCAAAAATAAATAATTATTAGCAATTTTTTTCTTTACATATGACACGATAGGCTACATCATGTACAGTATCTGTGTAGGATTGTGGTTTCCTATAGTCACCGGAAACAATCAACAACAAAAACAACACAGTAGAAACCAATTTCAGTAGCACAAACCCCTAAACCCATTAGGATTACGAATCTTAATACAAGAACATTTTTCTCTTTAAACAGACATCATGGCCTTATACCTCGGCTTCTATGCATTTCGGAAGTAGACTTGGGACAAGGGCTACTGGTGCTCGCAAAGAACATGGTGACCTCTGTCGCCTGCAGCACACTGTGGGCAGCTGATTCATCTGAAAAGTACGATGAGAAATGTTAAGTACAACAGGTTGAGGAGAATATTATTTTTAAGTGATATTATTTACCTTCAACGAACTGGTCCTCGGATTCTTGGCTAGCTTCCAACAACGCATGTGCCAAGTCTTATTTGTGCTCTCCCAGAAAAAGTAAGGTCTGTTCCCCAATAACCGTTTTTGTGCCGGTCAGAACCATCATTCGTGTTGTTATGGTCCTTTATTTTTTGTAGTTCTGCTTTAATTTCTTTAGCATCTCTCTGCACTGTTTTCCTGTGTGAACAAAGCCCAGTGCGCACAACCGACTTGATATTTTGAGATACACTTTCTCATTACGATCGCTGTTTCCAGCTCCCGCTGTATATCATCCTCATCATAAATGCACAGTAAAGCCTGAACCTCCTCGTCGGTTTATTGGTCGTACTTTTTACATTCCAATTGAATGATTTTGAATTCGTTAATAAAACTTTTACTGTTTACACATTAGCGGAGTTTTAAAAATGGTGGTTGCAATGAAAAATTTTGCGTGGATTCAACCAATCGAAACGCTACGTTCACCAAACAATCAGCATGTCCTGTGCTGAAAATGTTTGAGCCACATTACGACATCCCATCGCATACGGGACATACTAAAACGCTTAATGTGAAAAAGCTTAACGTGGTTTTAATGTACCTAAACAATGGTCAATCATCACCAAATTTCCAATGGCCATATCTTGTTATGAACACTTAAGCCTGTCAAAATAACTAAACCGAAATCCAACGATTAAAGAAGTAATCTCATGTTTGTAATCTCAAGTTTTCTTCTTCATTGGCTCCTATGGTGAGGAAAAGGTTTAACGTGATTTAATGTACCTAAACAACGATCAATATTAACCACATTTCTCTCTCATATTGCTCATCATAACCATTGAAAATTATAAAAACAACTAACCCAAATTCAATTTTTTATTTATTTTGCTGATACGAAAAATGATCAGATCCGTGACTTTGATCCGAGGAACGATCCGATCCGTGACTTTTTTGATCCTTTGCACCCCTACTATTTATTAACAAACATTTACAAAGAGTGTTTACAATGAACTAAAAATTAAACAATTAAATTACATTTGGCAGATATATACACAAAATAATTAAAAAGATAGACAAAATATTTAGACAAATGAAAATACACACACATCACATTTTTATTGTTTTCTCTGTTTTTTTGAGGATTTTCTTTCATTTCCGCTTCTCCAGAAGGATTTGGCTTGGTAACTGTGTTAATAAAGAAACATTTACAGGAAATGTTACATAGGTATTTTGTTTTATAAAATGTCTTAGAAAAGTATAAGTTCTTTTGATTTAGGCATCAAAGTTCTTACCTGGTTGCAGTTCTTTTTCATTTGTCTGTAAATTGTTTGGTGGGTCAGTGATGGCCGGTGGGTGATTGATAGACATTGGGTCGGTCGGAATGTCTTCTTTGTCTAGAGTAATACATAAAAAATGTAGAGTGTTTATTTACCACATGTATAGTTTTTGTATTTTTCTTCAATTTGTTGGGTGTTGAAATGTAGCAGTTTTATACTTACCGTTTAGTAATGCTGCAGATGCCCCTAGCATCTCGCATCTGGGGCCTCATGTATAAACGTTGCGTACGCACAAAAAGCTTGCGTACGCTGGTTTCCAAGCACACGGTGTGATCTATAAAAAACTACTTGACGTGAGAATATGCGGTCCATCACGGAAACTTTAGAGCAGACGTGAGAATGTGCGGGCTGTACGCAAAGTCTTGTCTGTCTCTGTAACGTGGCAAATTCTAACTGAAACGTGCCATAACTCACCAAACATTACAAAATAAAGTGTCCACTACAGTTACTGTAATACGTCTATGACGCTGACTATTCTAAAAAGATAATTACATCCGCTAATAAAAGTTTGATCATTGATGTGGATGACTCGCATCAAAATGCCAAAACCCAAACGGGAAATGCTATTACCTCAATCTGCCACCACTCAATAACTGCTGTTAAAATTGAGGGTGTCAAACGAACGACAAAATCATTCAAAAAATGCTTGTCACCCTTTGTATATGGTTAACATTGCACAAGGCACATATTATTTACCACCGATGAAATATATACTCGCTGTGCAGCTACAAGATTGGCATAGGAAAATGCAATTGTCTCTGTGAGCCTGACTTTGGCTCATCCATAACGCACAGGAGGCATGACGCCCGGATCCACCTCCAGTAACAGTTGTGCAAAATCACTCACTGTTGATGCTCAATTGATTCTGTGGATTATGTGTAAATAAGTGAACATGGTGTGGGAAATTAGGTGTAGCCTATAAAATGACGCGTAAATCATGCTGCTATATTTGATGCGCAATGGCTACTGGCACTGCTAGAATACAATACAAATAGGAGAATCCGGAGAGAGCGTGTATTCAGAGACCAATATGAGTTGATTCAGGCTTTAGAACGTGAGACAGCAAGGAACCACGCGTTACCTGTCACTTTGCAAGTTCTCACCACACTCGCGCAATCTTTTATACATGAGGCCCATGGTCTCTAACGCTTTATTAATTTGAATCAATCCTTTCACCATTTCCTGAAGGGACTTGATTTGTAGTCCTGCAGCTTTTAATTTTCTCTCTGCCCGCCGTTCAGTGTCCATAACCTCTTGCAGGATTGTGCATCCGACATGCACAATACGACCAGCTAAATCGCATTTTTCAAACTTTTCATCTACAGCAATATACTGTCAATATTCAAATAACAAAGCAAACATTGTCTCATAGCATGTATATTATCACATGGCTTAAAGGGAATAGAAAACGTAGACTGTCTTCAAAGACTGGATCGTTTATAATAAAAATATTTTAAGATATTTCAGAACTAACAGTGAGGAGTTCAAATTCTTTTCGTATAGTTGAAATGGCCGTAGTTTGTCCTTCCCATAGTTTGGTTGGTGATACTGGTACATGTGCCATTTTCTTTTATCAGATGTAAACATGAAGCAATTAATACACAGAATATTACATAACTATAGGCAAATTGGTTCAATTGCGTTTACAGGACAGGAAAAATCTTCTAATAAGCATGGAAAATAGTCTAGCGGAAATACACATGGTTGTACATGTTTAATTACATTCTAAAACATACCAAATAAAGACTATTATATTTATGTAGGTATGAATATATCCAAATGATAAACCAAAGATTTACAGACTTGGTGTAGGACAATGATACAATTATGCACCAAAAGTATAGACAAAAACAATAACTAAATCACCTGGGGCCTTATGTATAAACGTTGCATACACACGAAAAGCTTGCGTACGCTGGTTTCCAAGCATACGGTGTGATGAATAAAAAATTACTTGACGTGAGAATATGCGGTCCGTCACGGAAACTTTTGAGCAGGCGTGAGAATGTGCGGGCCGTACGCAAAGTCTTGTCTGGCTCTGTAACGTGACAAATTCTAACTGAAAAGTGCCATAACTCACCAAACATTACAAAATAAAGTGTCCACTACAGTTCCTGTAAAACGTCTATGACGTTGACTATTCTAAAAACATAATTACATCCGCTAATAAAAGTTCGATCATTGATGTGGATGACTCACATCATAATGCCAAAACCCAAACGGGAAATGCTATTACCTCAATCTGCCACAACTCAATAACTTCTGTTAAAATTGAGGGTGTCAA